>OZJO01021968.1:0-12720 GCA_900406225.1 Acrobeloides nanus | reverse complement strand
GGCTGGAGTGCCATCGGATCACTTGGCTTCAACAAGGTGAATTCTCTGCCATTAAACGAAGTTGGATAGTGAGATGGTAGGAGATGCTGCCCGTCGGTGGATCTTAATAGATTCGAAGGAGATCTCGATGGCGAGCCATTCGCCGCTTCTTGAGCGTTATACAGTCGATTCCGCAGAATGGATTTGGCATCAACTTCCAGAGAAGGCCGCGGCCCGTCCGACGACAATGGCACGGTCGTTATGATTGAGGAGGTGGAACGATTAAGCCGATAAATTTTGAGTTAGTACTTATTTATAGTAGATTCTATTATTAGTTGGAAATAAAAAAAATTGTGGCAAAATTGCCATGTGACATAAATACAAACTACGTGTCTTGCTAGTTGAACTGGGAAGCACGTAAGATCATTAATGAGAAGAGATGGAGAAATGTGTGAAGTCTCCAATTCGCCAACACATGCATGTAAAAATAAATTAGCTATAAAGCAAGACAAGAATAAAGGTGTACATTCGCAAAAGAGAAAGGCGACTATGGGACTCTATGGGAGCTATATTGCTTTCTCCTGCCTATAAGGCTTTGCGTGTCGTTTTCATTGGCCGGTGCTGAGTTGGTTGCACATTTTCCATCTAGGCCTTTGGTTCTGTCATTCTGTCGCCGTCGTCCAGTTGTTGAAACTATGCTGCCGTTGGCAAGGGCGGTGCCACACTACTAGTGGGGGTGAGAAAAGGGACCGTTGATAAGGAGATGGCACTACTACTACTACTAGTTGACAAGAAAGTGTAGATGCAAAAATCCGTCGTCCACCACTAATTGCCTTAAGGTGATGTGTGATAGGCGTGAAATGAGAAGTGGAGAAGAAATGAGACAAGAATTCCCGTGAAATATTGCTAATTAACATGGTTTTAAGACATGGAGACATGGTTTTAAGGCATGGCTTGTTCTACGAGAAGAGTAAGATTCAGTAAGAGAGGTCAGTAAGAGACGAGAAGGCATAATAGAAACCGAGGCCTCCACCAACCTATGCGGTATATACAACATTTTCTGCTATTTTCAACCCGAGCGGAATCAAAAGCGGACTAATGAGAAACAAGGTAGTTGATTTCATACACACAGGAGGTGCCCATGGTAGCCTTATGCGGCACCGAAACGCAAAACGAAAACGCGAAGACACTACTACAAACACATGAGAAAAGAAGCCGAGAATGCGTGTGTCAATTGCTGTCAATAACATCCTAACATCGGACATCATCAGCTATAGCTTGTTGNGGTAGCCTTATGCGGCACCGAAACGCAAAACGAAAACGCGAAGACACTACTACAAACACATGAGAAAAGAAGCCGAGAATGCGTGTGTCAATTGCTGTCAATAACATCCTAACATCGGACATCATCAGCTATAGCTTGTTGTCGCTATATTTTTAGTTAAAAATTATATTCCATGATGGAGAGAGACTATTTCATTGTACAGGTTGGTCTTTTCGTTGTATTACAATTTTTTCAATTTTTCGAATTTTTTAAATATTTTCGAATTTTTTACGAATTTTATTCAATTTTTTCAGAATTTTTTTCAATTTTTCCGAATTTTTGTCGAATTTTTTTCAAATTTTTTTATTTTTTCGAGTTTTTTCAGAATTTTTGTCGAATTTTTAACGAATTTTTTTCAATTTTTTCGAATTTTTTACGAATTTTTTTCAATTTTTTCCGAATTTTTGTCGAATTTTTTTCAAATTTTTTTATTTTTTCGAATTTTTTCAGAATTTTTGTCGAATTTTTTTCAATTTTTTCGAATTTTTTACGAATTTTTGTCGAATTTTTTTCAATTTTTTTCGAATTTTTGTCGAATTTTTTTCGAATTTTTTTCAAATTTTTTCGAATTTTTTACGGATTTTTTCAAAATTTTCGAATTTTTTTCAATTTTTTCGATTTTTTTTTTCAATTTTTTTCGAATGTTTTCAATTTTTTTTCTCGGTCTTTTTTGCACATAAAACATACCCTGTTGTTGTTGATGAGGCATGGGATAGCCAGGTGGGGGTTGTTGTGGGCCAGCATTTGGAGGTTGTTGCTGCTGTTGGTGTTGTTGTGCAGCCGATTTCTTGTCAGGTGCATTCGGGTCTTTGTCCTTTTTCTTCTTTTTCAGTTTCTCGGCAAATTCGACTAAACTGGCGGCGTTTTGGCCGGTTTCTCGGCATTCTAGGGTCAACAAGTGTCTTTGATAGTGTCTGCGTAGCTGATAGCCAGCCGCTGAGGATTCTGACATGGTTGCGTTGGCTTTTGAGCACATATTTTTCCACGCTTTTTCCTTTGTGACCTAAAATTTGGTGTTATTTTCAACTGGACGTTATAGTTCGTTTCCGCATACGAAAAAAAAATTTTTCCAAAAAATGCAAATAAAAATACAAAAAAACGATGCAAAAATCGATTTTTCAGCAAAAATTCAAAAAAGTTTGTGTATTACAACGAAAACATGTACACAAATTCAAAATTTCAAACGCAAAATTACCGTTTCGAATCCTCCTTTATCTCGCACAGCAATATACAATCTATGCAAATCCACCACCGACTTCGACACTTGTGGCGGTCCACTCAATGGTTCCGGGTTATTCTCGTTCAGTGTCAAGAGTAGATCGAAGAATTTCCTCCTCTCCGGAACCATCTCTGGCGGGATGGGTGCTGGCTCATTGACCAACTTCTCCAATATCTCTTGTCGTGTTAGCTTAGGCGGATGATTCGAGCTTGAATGTTGGGCACTTGTTGAAGATGGCGTTGATGAGGGACCCGGATGTTGGACGTGCGGAGTACGCTGGCCGGTGCCAGGAGTTTGAGGTATCGATGGTGAGCTGCGATGAGATTTCGAGTCATCTAACGAATCATCAGGCACTGAAGCGGTACTAGGGCTTTGAATGGGTAGAGAAGGTTGTTGCTGATTGTTCTGAGTCGATGGTGTCGTTGTTCCTTCCTAAACGATCAATATTGAATGGATTTTAGTATAGTCGAAAATTTTTTTAGCTACCACGAAACTTTTTCTTGAATCAGGCAACGTGTACATTGAAACGAAAAGAAACGTGAATCCTTATATAGCTTTTTGATGCATCCCTGCGTGGTCGTATGCGAGAAAATAAGGATTAATTAGTACTAAGGATTTAAGGACTAATTAATCCTGATTTTCCGCCATACGACCACGCAGGGATGCATCAAAAAAGCTATACAAGGATCCACTTTTCGTTTCAATATACACGTTGTCTGATTCAATAAACAGTTCCGTGGTATCAAAAAAATTACTTTGCCTACTTTTCTTTGTTGGTAATAAGGCGGTTGTGGCTGTAGCTGATATGCAAGTGATGTATGAGCCTGGGGTTGAGCATAACCCTGAGAGGAATGAAAATTTGGCTGTTGGGGCATAGAAACTGGAGGCTGGCCATTCGTTTTTTGCCACTCTTGGGGTGGAAGTTGCCCGGGCGGCACCGGTGGAGGCCTGGCTTGTTGTTGCATCATTTGACCTGGGTGTGGAGGAGGAGCACCGGGCGTTGGCACACCATATGCAGGGTTCGTTGGCACCCCATATGGCATTCCAAGTGGCGAGATCATGTGCTGTGGCGGTCCGTATCCATGTGGAGGAGGTATCTGGTAGCGGTTTTGTTGCCAGTACGGGTGCTGTTGAGGATACATTCCTTGTGGTGGTGGTCCATATCCTGGTGGAATTTGTTGTTGCTGTTGTTGAGAAGGGTCATTCGGCCCTGGATATGGGATACCATCAGGTCCTAAAAATTTCGTTCGTAGAAAAGTTTTGGTAGATGGGTTTTAGGGTGTGTTGGGTGTTTTGACCCTGATACAGGGAATGGATTCGGTGTATTGACACGAAAATCGAAAAAAATTTCTATTTTCAATCTGAAAGCATCCAAAATGCACTTTTTTTATCAACTCTGTAGTTACTATTTGCCAAAATTTCTAGGCCTGAAATTTTTTTCTCTTACCTTGTTGAGGTGGCCATTGATGGCCAGGAGGAAGCATTGTTGGAGGTTTCCTCAAACCAAACTGTCCGGGCCCAGCCGAACTACTAGGCACTGCCGCTCCATATCTTTCTTGCTCCGTCTTTGCTCCATCAGCAAACCCATGCGCTGGGGATGGTTGCTAAAAATTTTCGTATAAGTTTGAGTTTCAAAAAGAAATTTTCATTTTCATAAATTTTTCTTTTCAAATTTTTGCGATTTTTTTATTTTCTGGTCAATTCATTTTTCTAAACATCCTTCATTTGTTCTTTCGTCATGAGATAACCATGTGCTCAAAGAATTTTTTTGTCTCATTCTTGCTTTCGAGTGTGCCCGTCAAATTGTCTGGGAAACACCTTCCGCTCATCGAGCAAAATCGCGGGTTAGTCTCCTCCAGCATCGCCACCCGAAAATATGCGCCATAAAGCGGTTGGTGGTTGAGTGATGGCCGATGGGGGGAAGAGTGCAAAGCACACAAAATTTGTTGTCGGCGCTCGTGTTGCAAATCAAATTATACTTCGGGAGACAACACACAAACAAACAACCCACATTTATAAACGATGACGCCATTTTCCGATGGAATGACAAGACGGATGGATGTACGGATGGAATGAATGAATGGAATGAGAGTGTGAAAATGAGCAAAAGATGTGACGAAGGAATTTGTGCTCTCCAAATTCTGCAACACCAACAGCAGCACGAGCAATCCTCCAAAGATCAACACACCATTTTCGTGTGGGTGCATTTATCGGACGAGGACTACTAACACAACATCAAACTAACAACCACATAAAACCCGATCATCATCATCGGCGTCCACGTGCTTTATAGCGAAAAGATTGGGCAAACAGCCAAAAAAATTGTGTGCATTTTTAAGCGTCTGAAGAATCGGCGCAAAATATAGAGAACAAGAAGGGTTTATTTATTCTTTTAGACGGAGCAATTAAGTTGTAGGACTGATTTCGTATGCAAATTCGAAATTAAGTTGTATAGAAAAAATAAAAAAACGAAATCCTTTGAGTAGGGTTTCGTTTCAATACACAGACTTTTAACAGAAAGTTCTAGTTTTGCATCGATTTTTTAAATTTTCATAAATTGAACAATGTAGTAATTTTTTATAGCAAATAAGACGAATAAAATGACATGAAAATTATCCAATTTGAAGATTGTTTTGGGTTATTGAAGCGAAAACCCTGATTCTTGTTTTCGTTTCAATAACCCAAAACATTGTTCGAATTGAATAATTTTGGTTTCATTTTATTCGTTTCATAGAGTAAAATAAAAAATTGCTACAATGTTCATCCTATAAAAAAATTTGGTCATTTTTGATGACAAAATGGGGAAAATTTTTTGTCCACTATTTTGAGATTGGCATATGGAATCCGTAGGGTAGAGAATAAAACAAAGTATAGATTTTGTAAACAATTTTTAAGGCTAAGAATAGAAGTTGGTGGGTACAACGTTTTTAGCTAGAGCCATTTCTTTGCATTTTATCACAATCGGGACCTGAAGTTTTGAAAAAAAACCTAATTTTTCGACCACTTTTTCTATTACATAACCCCGCATATCCTATATAATAATCATAGCCTGTGCTCTCAGCTTTCCAACAACACCTAGCTCATCTGCATTTATACTTTATATGGTCAGAACACTAAAGTGTAAAAACTGCTGGGCATGAAGAACATTCCCAAAATGGGCTTACACACCTTGTTTAAGGTTGCATAGGCACTAATATAGTTCTTTTGGGGCCAATTTTCGAGAGGAGGGATCTACTTAAGTAAATCTGTATGAAAAATTTTCAGCTTTTTTGTTTAAAAAATTTAATGCCCATTGTTTCTTTCACCAAAATACATTCTTCTTCATTTTTATTTTCAGTTAATTCACTAGAACAACTTCAACATCATTCTAAAATAATCTTCTCATTCAAGATTATTCTTTGAACTTTAAAAATTATGAAAAAAATTCGCTCTCTATTTTGGACACTTTCCAGAATGTACTTTTTCATGTTTATTCTTATCCACGTGCTGCTCAAAAAAAGCATCATGGGTGTGTTAAAAATGCGGCGTTAAAAAAGGCATTCGATTACATGAGCATTCTTCATCTCATTATGTAGTCTGTTCTTTTGGACAAAAAAAAATTAAAGTCGTTATTTATTATTTGTGTGCATGTGTTTTTATGTGTGTGAATAAGTAACAAAATATGCGTCATGAAGTTGGTTGGAAATAAACCGAGACAAGACACAGACTAAAGAATATCTCCGGCCTTTTTTCTTTTCTTATGATTAGTTATCCATTGAAATGGATGGTTGAAAAATGCACTACTGCGTTATTCAGTCCCTTCAATGTTTCCCCTTTTGCATTCGAATTGAATCGACAGCGACCGTCGGAGGAGAGTGACATGAAGGCAGCAGGCGAGGGGCACAAACGACTATTGAGATGAAAACAGCTTTCGGTGTCTCTCATCAAACCAAATGGTCTCGCCGTCTCTCTAACGAGCAAAAACCAAAGGCCTTGGTGCTGATTAGACGCAGGGAGCGCGGTATAGAGAGAAGAAATTGAAGGCTCTCTTTATTTGTGTTATTATGAGAAGAAGAAGAATGCGTTTTGTCGACACGGCTCTCTCCGGCTTTTGCCCTCTCTTTCCATCCATTCCACCGTAGCCCCATTTCATTTCTTCCCCATCGACCACATCTTTGTGGCGCCTATTCAATCCAACACAACAGCAGAAAGAGGCCTTGTGCTCGATTCTCCATTTTCCATCGAAAACGCCAATCCTCTCGCTATGTACCATCGATTTTATGGCTGACGCAAGGAAAAGAAGAAGAAAAAGGGAATGGAAACGAACGAAGCAAGGCCGTTTCTGGTCGACGAGCCCAACAACACATCCACTTCTCTTCGCCATCAAATCAGCCGACTTCTTTCAAAATGGTTTTTACGTGCATCTGCGTCTCTCTTCCCCCTTTCTCTTCCATCTATCCGACAAAGACCGACACCAACTCGCCGAATATAATCTTTTGCAAAACACACAAAGGAATTCGTCATTATCGCAAAAACAAAATTAACTCTTCTTCTTTTCCATCTCGTCGTCCTTTCTTGCCGATGACTCATTAATAAGGAAAACAATCGGAGAAAAAAACTATGTTTGTGCTCTTAAAGAAAGAAAATTTGTTTCAATAGATAATTTTGAGCAAGAAGTAAACAAATAATTATACAGAGACGAAGAACAAAAAGGTCATCTGAAAATTTTAATGCAATTTTCAGCCATAATTAACACTCATTGGGTAAATTGTTTATTTTTGTTTCGCTATTTTGAGAAGGTAATAAAAATAATAGGGAAAAAGCGTAGGTGATAAAATAGGAAACGATTCATCATCACAATAGTTTTTGCTTGAGAAAAGTTATTGTTAGTTTTTGAGCTCTCAAAAATTAGTTTTTGAGCTCTCAATTTTGATTGACTGTTAAAATTTGCAGCCTTTCTCTAATAAATTTATTTGAAAAACAACTTGTTTAGTTCCGCTTTTTGAGGTCAATGATTTCAGAGTTTGCTTGTTTTAAAAGAAATTTGAGAGGAGATGTCTCGAAATCGTCTTTTTGGGAATACGCACTAGGCAAACTGAGTTTGGAATATGAAAATTGGTCCCAAAAAACTACATTAGTACATTTGAGGTGGTATGCAACCTTAAACAAGGTGGAAGCCCATTTTGGGCCTTAGGAATGTTCTTCATGCCCAGCGATTTTTACGCTTTAGTGTTTTGACCATATAAAGTATAAATGCAGATGAGCTTAGTGTTGTTGGGAAGCTGAGAGCGCAGACTATGATTATTATATAGGGTATGCGGGGTTATTTAAATAGAAAAGTGATAAAAAAATTATGGTTTTTCTTCAAAAGCCGGGTCCCGATTGTAATAAAATTCAAAGAAATAGTACTAGAAAAATCCCTACTCGGTCCCCAAGCCAAATCTCTTTAAAAAATCTTTTACTGGCTCTGAAGTTGATGGTTTACGTTCCAGAAAATGGTGTATTTTAGGATAAAACTTTTATGATAGCTCCAATTCGGATAATTTTTTTGTACTCTCGACTTTGGGTATGAGGAACACGAACCCTAAGGAATGTTTCAGTTTTGACACAAGTATGTACTCCTAAGAGGTACATACCAAAACCCTGAAATTTTGCAAAAACCTTTTTCCTTCACATTCAAAATCGTTGGTTAGGGGTCATTTCAATTCGAAATTTTATGAGTAACAACTGTTTAGAACTTCACTTTTCTCGGAAAAATCCTTTTTTTGTTTATAAGGATTCATTGTTTTGTTTGTCATAGATATTTTCTTTCAAATCTATTCATTTCTTATTTGCACTTTTAAATCACTGTCATATTTTTTTACAATTTTACCTAAAATATGAGTCATGAGTGAGTCAATAAATCGAAATAAGAGTGATGGAAAAAAAGAAAATTGTGCACGTGCTTTTTTGTTGGGGATTTCCCGCGATTCCGTGTCATTGAAGATAGCCCATATTACTCTGGGATAGATCGTCGGGGGAGCGATGAATGATGATGATGATCATTAGACCACTCAAACTACACATCTCTCGCTAATCCAACAACAAACAATGGCGGCATGGTGAAGAAGAAATGTTGAAGGTTCCGTCTCAATTACTTTCAACACATCGAATTACGACTTTTTCGAACACACATTCTTGTCCGTTTTGCAAAGGAATTTCCGCCGCCTCTCTCTAAAGATAACAAGGAACTAATTGTGGCCTATTTGCGAATCGTCTAGCTGACACCTCGGTCTTATGCAAAAACAAAAAAGAATAAGTCACGTGACGATTAACACAATATGTTCTTTGGTCTAGCATAGGCTCCTTCCCGGCGGACAACAATCAACGCTCGGGCTTTCCGCAAAAAGACATCATCGTCGTAATTCAGAAACGACAAAAATATCGACGAGCTGTCCCAAAATAGCCATTCCCATAAAAAAGGAAATGAAACACAACCAAAATACACTTAAGGAAAAAGGAAACAAAAAAACGAAGTTCTTATGACAACAAAAAAAATGGAGGAAGAAATTAACGCGGGAAGTTGCGAAGAAAAGGAGTGGAGTGCGACAAAATTTTTCTAATTTTCAAATTTTGCAACTTTAAAATTTTAAACACCCTACCGGTGAATGAAACGATCCTGCCACAGGTTGGACCATTAAAGGAGCGGATATTTGCGCACCGTGAGAGCTTGAAGGCTGTTGTGGATCGAAATGCGGCACGCCAGTGTTGGATGTTACAGTCGACTCCTGAGAAATGCCTGGTTTACTAAGCAAGTTATTCAAAATCGGCGTTGCTTCAAGCGACTAAACGTAAAGGCAAAACTAAGCATAAGCCAGAGTTAGGTTCTATTTGTTTGGGTAGGTTAGCAAAATTTTGAGGTTTTTTGGGGAAAAAATATTGAAAAATTAGGGAAATGTCGACAAATTACTTTTGTACAGGATGAGCCCCAAAAAACCGTACTTTTGCGTTTTTTGGGCAAAAATCGCATGAAAATATCCCTTATAGATGATTTTTGAACAAAAAAACGCAAAAATTGTCACCAAAAAAACGCAAAAGTACGGTTTTTTGGCTCACCTTGTATTAAAAATGTATGTACAGTACAAGAAAAAACTTAGAGCAACAGAAACCCTTTTTCGACAAAAAAATTTTTCAGTGCTAGGCAAGAGCGTACGCTGAACACGACCCAATCAGTCCTCTTTGAGCGTAATTCATGTTTTCGTTTCAATATCCAGACTTTTAAAAAATTTGTCTTTCCAACAATATAACCTAAACAAGTTTAAAAAATGTTCATTTTGGCTATAGAAGTCAATTTTTTAAAGAAATTTTCAACATATCTAAAGGTTTTCTAGGTGAGGATTAAACGATTGAACGCATTGCCAAGGCATAAGAATCCTTGCACGGCCTTGATCCAGGAAATACAAAATTTTGAGGGATATACCCCTCGTAGGGGTACATCCAGTGATCAAAATCAAAAAATTTTCGCTCAAAAGACTGACTGGATCGTGTTCAGCGTACACTCTTGGCTAATACTGAAAAAATTTTATCGAAAGACAGTGGCGTGGGGATTATAGCCCTCTCCCCAAAATCTGAAAAAATTTCAAATTTTTCTGGCTACGCCTCTGTCGAAAAAGGATGTCTGGAGCAGGGCTGGCCCTCTTGGACCTCGGCCCCTTTTTCGACTCCTGATCTGGAGCCCTATATAAGTTTTAAGTTTACTCTAAGTTTTTTCCATTACTGTATACATGATGACGCACAAAAAACCGGACACTTAAAAAAATTTTAAATATAGTTTATTTAGCAAAAAACAACAACAATAATCATTCAATATGACCTCCCTAAAAGCCCCCACTAAGCCTAAGCCTAGGCTTAAGGCATAGGCTTAGTGGGACTTTTAAGGAGGTCATTTGAATGATTATTGTTGTTGTTTTTTGCTAAATAAACTATATTTAAAAATTTAAGTCCGATTTTTTGTGCACCACCCTGTATTCCAAAAACCATGTTACCTGGTGACTATTATTAGCTGGATGCATAAGTGGAGTAGGTTGACTAGATAAATCTCTGTTCTCACTGGACATACCCGTCTTAATATTGAAGCTTCTTTAATAATGAACAAAATTTAATAAAAGCTGCTATGCGATAAATTCAACAATAAATAAGTCATCTAAAAATTAGAAATAATTCAGACAAAAAAATCGTTCAACGCGAACAAAAAATATACAAATTATCTATTTTTGGTAAGTAAAAATAGTTCTCTCGGTATGCCGCCAGACTGTCCGATCTTGCAAGTTAAGCAACGTTGGGCCCGGAGCGTCTAAGTTCTGTTTCCGAAACCTTGAGCATGTGAAATCCCCTGGCTCCGGGGCGTTGGGCATGCTCAAAAAAGCCCCAGTAATTTGAGAATAACTCCCGTTGTGGACTGCGCACTCCTCATCCCTCCTGAAAATGAATAGGAAGAGAGTAAGGAAGGGAAAAATGCATAGGGATCTCGAAAATTTTTTAGAATTTCAAATAATTTACAAGTGTGTTATAGCTCGGATTATGGATAATATCAAATGTCAATAATTCCGTGACCTCTGTGGTGTAGTGGTCCGATGAAGACCACTACACATTATTAAAGAAGCTTCTTTTTTTAAGCTGAAAATGCTCGGGAAACTTCGTCAAATCTTGGAAACGCTCCCCTGACCCTGATTCAGAAAAGAGATGCATGCATTGAAGCGAAAATAGGCTAATTAGGGGCGAGGAAAGCGTTTTCAAGTTTCGGTAATGTGTGTGCATTCAATTTCTCAGTTAGTAAAACCCTAAACAGTAAAACCTCTGTTTAATGACAGCGACCACGCAGGGATACAGCGGGAAACTTTGGGCACTAGGAACGAATTTCAATTCGCGAATCTAATTTCCGTGAATTGAAATTCGTTCCTAGTGCCAAAATTTGGTATATATAGCAAGTCGATTTCTTTATATACAAAATTTTCCCGGCGGCATCCCTGCATGGTCTTTATGTCCCCCGCGGGGTGTCATAAAACGGAGCTTTGACTATATAGGGTTATTTTGGCGAAAAAAACTTGAAAAGTCAAGAAAAAATCGCGAAAAATTAAAAAATTCAATTTTCTGGCCCACACCCTGTAGATACCTGGAAATTTATTTGCGCTGAAGTCGCGTTTTTTGTTGAAACAGAAATTTTAGCCGAAAAATTTTTGTCGACTTTTTTGGTCACTATGCGGAGCAGCAGAGTGAAAATTTTTTTTATTAATTTTCCTATTGTCAAAGATGAATTTAGACGAGTTTTTTTGAAAATTTTTAAGCTGATTTAAGCTGATAAATGATCGGAAAATGATAATTCTGGTTTAAAAATTTATACATACAAGGTTTAACTAACTTTTTAAACTAAAAATTTTTTAAAAATTCCCAAAAAATTAGCACATTAAGGGGATATATGTACACCAAAAGCTTTAACATTAAGATTTCTTCATCGTTCAAGAAAAACTTTTAACAAGAAAAAAAAAGTCGTGTGTTGCTTTTTTTTCTTACCATTTACAGATAATCGTTTCATTATTTTACTGTTTTTTAATCTAGTTTTTATTAACTCTATCATATGTCGTCAGAAGGAGCCCACCTGACCCACTTACTCATGGACCCAAAATTGAAGGGGGACCACCTTATGGACCTAAATTTGAGGGGGCATCACCTCGTGGACCCCGCCGAAATTATGAGATGGTCCATAAAAATTGGGTGACAGAAGACTACCTCAAGCTAAAAAAGGTCCTTTTTTGGGACCACCTCATCGGGGGTCCTCCCCCCACCTTGCCGACCTATGAACTCTATCATACGTGGGGGCAAGGGATGGGATCAGCAACCAAAAATGCGAATTGGATCTATTAGGCTGCGCGCTAAATGTCTCGACCAGCTGGTCGACGCTAAACGTCTCGAATTCGAGAAGGCCTCTCGACCTGGTTTGTATATTGACACGAAAACTCGATTTTTTTGTCCAAATGGATCGAGCGATACAAGGGGGGGGGGAGCAAAAGTCCTCGCCAAGGGGGCAAAAGTCTTGACATTGTCAAAAACGCTAAAAAGGTGTTTTCTCGTCCAGAATTGTCGAGAAAACACGTTTTTGAAATGCCACCTTGGCGAGGACTTTTGCGCCCTTGTACTTTAACTATAAAGGGATCAAAATACGGCTCTATGATTTTTCGCATAC
>OZJO01021966.1:0-15615 GCA_900406225.1 Acrobeloides nanus | reverse complement strand
GAAGGATAACCAATAACATTCGCAAATAATATTGCCCCCAAAAATGTAAAAAACCACATCTTAAAAATATACTTTTGGCAAAAATGGAATCTCTGGGTTCAAAGAAAAACATCCCCGCGACTCGACGAAAAAATAATTATTATAAGTTAATGAAATTAGTGTTTTTGTGTGTGAGGTTCCCTTTTAGAAAATGGCCCAAGAGACGCATGTCACTTTTTATAGGATAGCGTTTAAGGTTTGACATTTGCATATGTTCTGAATGAGTCCAATTAACCCAAACTAACAGATTAAGTATACTCCAACGAATCTAAAACATCATAGCATCTTTATCTAACAGGATCTTGATAAGAAGCTATATAGGGTGGACTTAAAAAAACCGAAATTTTGCCGTTTTTTGGCGAAAAAATCGAAAAAATGACGATTTCATGGCTAAGTTAGCAAGTATTCACCAATTAAAGGGGGAGTCCAACTTAGGGCCGGGTAGAAAATTTAAAAAAATTTTTTTAACAAGTGACCTCCTAGGGGTAATTTTATGCGAGGAATCGATTGTGCGCATTCCCGAACTTTGAAAACGCTTCATTGACCCTGATTCAGGGAAATAGATATGTGTATTGAAGTGAAAATTGAACAATTTTGAAATTTCTCCCTCAAAATCATATTCCTGGGGGTAATTTCATGCGGGAAATCGATTGCACGCATTCCCGGAGCTTGAAAACGCTTTCCTGACCCTGATTCAGGGAAATAAGAGTGTGTATTAAAGCGAAAATCCAACATGTACAGGGTCAGGAAAACGTTTTCAAGCTTCGAGAATGCGCGCAATCGATTCCCCGCATGAAATTACCACCAGAAATATGATTTTGAGGGAGAAATTTCAAAAATTTTTGATTTTCGCTTCAATNGTTTTTGATCTGAAGGGGGTTTTTTGAAAAAGTCTGGATATTGACACGAAAACATGAGTTTCGCTCAAAAAGACCGATTGGTGTAGGCCGTGACAGAATTGGACTTAAGGTGACGGAAATAGCACAAACAGACACACATAGCGCGTTTAATATATAAGGATAAGCAACTATAAACAGATGGTCATTGTATATTTCGATAATCCAGTCAGGCTTAGGCCTAGGTTTAGTCTTAGGCTTAGGACTAGGCACATAAAATTTCATTGGACACATAAAAATCGATTGGTCACATAAAGTTTCATTGGTCACACAAAGTCGAATAGAGCCGCCATTTTTTACCACAAATATTCAGCATTTTCCACTAATATGTTGCCGGCATATAGCACATTCTTTTTTGCGTTCAGCGCTACATGAGTGCATATGGGTGCGGGTAAAGAAAATTGTACCTTTCTAAAAAATTTGAAATTTGCATATTTTTTTATATAAGCTGGGGGGGGGGGGGGTGAGAGCGCTATCGCGCTCGGAGGGAAGAGAAGTTTTTCTGATCCGACCGATAAGTCTCCGAAGGCACTAAACGAGATCTCCGCCCTGATCCGATTGCTTCAGAGTGCTTCCGAGCGCCTCCGAGTGCTTACGAATGCTTATGAGTTCTTCCGAGCGCTTCCTAGTTCTTCTTTTAACGAAAAAAGTTCATTAAAATTTGAAAAATTCTTCAATTTTTAACGAACTTTTTTCGATTTTTTTCAATATTTGACGATTTTTCAATTTTTGAGGAATTTTTGCATATTGTAAAAAATTCATCAAATTCATTCAAAAATTCGCTAACAATCCAATTTAGCAAATTTTATTCGAGATTTTTTGTAAAAGATAGCTGAGAATCTGAGCTACAACTTTGCTTTTTACTACATATCAAAAAATGTTACCGTTTTTTTAGAAGACGCAAAAACAATTCGAACCGTCATACACATTAAGACTATAACAAATGGCAATAGAACGATTAAAATAAGAACCACAGTTAGCAGAAGAATTAAATTCCTTAAATCCTCATCCGAATGAAGATAAGTTTTGAATACTAAAAAAAGCTATTTAAGAAAATTCAATTAAAAAATTTTTACATTGATCATGAGGAATCTGATCTTCGGTCAGATTCGTAAAGTGAACAATTCCATATAAAGGGACTAGAAAATAGCCTAAACTTGTGATATATTAACTTTAAAATTGTAAAAAATTACCGAAAAGTAAAGAGATCACATAAAAGAGATGCATTGTTTCTTTGACTAGAGTAACTAGTGATAATAAAATTTAAAATGAGTTATTTTATTGTATAAATACAGTTGATTTTAAGAACATTTTAAAGATGACTTAGGTTGATGACTCACGGCATGACAAATTGTGACTCAAAATGGGAAACTAAAATTTTTATCCGGGGAATGGCAGTGTCGCAATGTTATGTTAAAGTTGCTCATCTAACAGAATAGTAAAAAAGAGGAAATAAAAATAACCGAGGGTTCAAGTTTATAGGGATACTTTTCGGCGTACTGCTACCCCCTTAAAAGGCATCTTCGATATTAGGCGCGCCGACGCTTGCGGACGAACTTTTGCGGACCCGACATTTGCGGACCCGACACTTGCGCACCCGACATTTGCGGATTGCCATGTGAAAAAAATTTTATAGGTCAAAACTAATTCATTTTTTATTTTGAGAAAATTACAAAATTTTTCCCAATTTGGAAAAAAATTTTCCCATGGCAATCCGCAAATGTCNATAAAAAGGCAATTGCAGCACTTTTTATAACTCTATGAGACGAATAAAATGACACCAAAATTATCCGATTTGAACATTGTTTTAGGTTATTGAAACGAAAATTCTGATTTATGTTTTCGTTTCGATAACCCAAAACAATATTCAAATCGGATAATTTTGGTGTCATTTTATTCGTCTCATAGAGATATAAAAGTGCTGCAATTGCCTTTTTATGAAAATTTTAAGATCTTTGTAAAAATGGCTTTTTTATAATTTGTTACAGTACATTTCAAATGGTGCCAATCCCTTCGCTTCAATACCCAGACACATTTAAATTTTTCATGCAATTTTGTATGTCAAATATCTCCTCAGGGTTGTCGAATTGAAATTTACTTCCAAAGCAAAAAGTGGTTGCCCCGACGTGAACTTTCTTTTCCACTTTTCAACAAAAATTCGGTACAAAAGTGGACTGGTCCTTTAAAGTTGCTCATCTAACAGAATAGTAAAAAAGAGGAAATAAAAATAACCGAGGGTTCAAGTTTATAGGGATACTTTTCGGCGTACTGCTACCCCCTTAAAAGGCATCTTCGATATTTCAAGACATTGCCAAAAGGGGGCATAACATTTGGCGTATTCTCGAAAAATCGAAAAAAAATTTCCGATTTTATTCTAAAAACCGACTTTTTAGGATAATTTTTGAGCGAAAAATCGATTGCGCACATTTTCGAAGCGTGAAAATACTTCCTTGACCCTGATTCAGGGAAAAAAGTTCGTTTTTTGAACCAAACTGCCATTTTCGATGTCTAGACCTCGTTTTCATGTGTCGAAAATGTGCTCAATCGATTCCTCTCATAAAATTAGGCCTAGAAAGGTCCTTTTTAGAAAAAAATTTTGTCGCATTTTTTAGAGAATACGCCATGAATGTTACGCCCCTAAAAAGTCGGTTTTAGAATAAAAATTGGAAAAAATTTTTCGAGAATAAGCCATAAATGTTACGTCCTCTTTAAAAGTTTTTCGAAGATAACATAAGTTGATGAGTAAGATTTTCACTTGGTGACTTGAAAATATGGCAAGGTTGTGTTAAGATAGCTCATGCTCTAGGAATAATGACTCATTATTACGTGTTTATGGAGTTAATTGCGTTAATACGAACGACTTTTTTCTGTTGTTAAATTTTTTGTCTTAGTCTCTTTCAATAAATTTAATAATTACAGGGTGACTAACGAAATGGAATATTTTTATTTTCGATATTTCTGACTTATTACATGTAAAATTAAAAAAGAGTAAATTTGATAGAAATTAATCTCTCCTGCTTTTCTGCTATTAAATTTGTCCTTGTTGTTTGAAATTTACGATTCATTGTTTTCAATAAACATCTTGTTTTTAGAGATTTTTTCTTGAAATTTTTTTATAGTAACCTCAGTGATGTAGTCAGAAATTTTTTAGGGGGGGAGGAGAGTACTAAGCCCTTAACACTGGGAGTACCTTGTTGCACAAAGGTTGCGATAAGTAGTACTCATCGAGCTAATAATTATAAAAAAGAAAAAATTAAAAAGTTGCCCTTTGAGGATCTAGAGCCTTGGAAGGTGTCTATGTCGATATTTTGACATCTTTTCAGTAATTTGAGGATATCTCGGTGAGGAAATTGAATTGAGAGCTCGTTGACCACTCATATAAAAGCTGGTGATCTGCGCTACAGATTTTATATGACACCTATAGCAAGTTTTTGCTTTAATAAAAAGTTATACTTCAATCTTTGAGCATCCCCTCAATTTTGGACCGGGTTTTTGGCAAAGATCGGCATTTTTGACCCGATTACGAGGGTTTTCAACCAAATTGGTTGTCAAAAATATGTAGCCCAGATTCCCAGAAAAATTTTGGTATATTGGGTTTGCTATGTTAGCACAGGAGTTTTTTGAGGTCAAGCTAATTTATTTTTGAAAAATGCTCTAATTTCATCATTTTTCGTCCGTTTTCGATAAAAATTTTTTTTCATTAGTGGGTAAGAGTGTATGTTGAATACGATCCAATCGATCTTTTTGAGCGAAACTTATGTTTTCGCGTCAATAACCAAACTTTTTCAAAAAGTTGATGTTCTTCAATATTGGAACTTAATTTTAAAATGTTGATATCTGGCTATATAAGTCGATTTCTGACGAAATTTCCGATCGTTCTAGGATTTTTCTAGTTGGAGAATCGATTGCACGCATTGCCGAAGCATGAAAATGCTTGCCTGATCCTGATTCAGAGAATACAAAATTTTTGAGCCATTTTCGGGGTATGCCCATCTTGGGTATCTTCCGTGGTCAAAACGGTCAATTTTCTCCACTTTCTTGTGGTCAAAATTGAAAAATTCGTTCAGATTCGTATTCCCCATGTCGAAAAACCCCTGATACCAAATTTTAGCCAATTGGAGGATTTTTGAAAATTCGAGTTTTTGACCTAAACATTGGAAAATATCAATTTTTTGAAAAAGTCTGGATATTGACGCGAAAACATAGTTTCGCTCAAAAAAGACCGATTGGATCGTATTCAGCATACACTCTTACTCACTATTGAAAAAATTTCGGAGCTGTACGGCCTGGGGGCGGGCGCACTTGACGTGACTCCAAAGGCCGAAGTAGAAAAACGTTAAAAATGTTTATAGAAACACACCCCCTAGGGGTAAAAATTGACGCGGAACACGCTGGTGCTATTATTTTCACCCCAAAATTTTCGAAAACATATGAATTTTTGCATTTTTCATAATAATAATCTTTATACAACTTGAGTTAACTTGTATAAAGATTATTATGAAAAAAGTGCAAAAATTCATATGTTTTCGAAGATTTT
Organism: Acrobeloides nanus; assembly: GCA_900406225.1. NCBI lineage: Eukaryota > Metazoa > Nematoda > Chromadorea > Rhabditida > Cephalobidae > Acrobeloides > Acrobeloides nanus. Next base: position 10,143 of record OZJO01021966.1, on the reverse strand, counting down.
AGAGTGAAAATAATAGCACCAGCGTGTTCCGCGTCAATTTTTACCCCTAGGGGGTGTGTTTCTATAAAAATTTTTAACGTTTTTCTACTTCGGCCTTTGGAGTCACGTCAAGTGCGCCCCCCCAGGCCGTACAGCTCCAAAATTTCACCGAAAACGGACGAAAAATGATGAAATTAGAGCTGCAAGGACTTATTGAACAATCCAATACATGAAAACTAATCTTAAACTTGACTAAACAAGGCGTTTTCAATTTCATGTTTTACACTTTTTGGTAATTTCTCCAAAATGTGCCTAATCATCATGAATTTTTCTCTTGCGGTCAGTTCACTGTGTGAGGCAATATCACGAAGTTTCGCATCAACTAATTGAGCTTCGTCTGAAAATTTTGCATATGCCGCTTGGTGCCGTCGTGCAGCTTCGCTTTCTTGACGTTCTCGTTCCGGTTGAAATGCTATCCATTTGGACTAAAAATAGGATACATGTATCGAAAATGATCTATTTTTGATATTTTCTAAGTTTATGGCTATTAAAAAGTGGATAAAAAAATTCGAACAACATTGGTTGATAAGTAAGCGCGGATGTTTATGTGAATCTTACCTGTATATCATCACTTTGTTGCTCCACCCACTCTTCGACTGCTTTATCAATCTGTCTATCCGTTAAATTATGCGCATTTCTAATTAACCTATGAAATGAATTAATAACTGGTTGTGGAGCATCTTCTAAAAAAGCTGGTACGGGAGGATTTTCGGGTGCCGGTGGTGTTGGCAATGAATATCCATATTGCATAAAAATAGCAGCAAAACACAAAATTGTGTACATTTTTAAAGAAAACACAACAGACTAATTTAGAATAGGAAATGCCGGTGCAAATGATTTTTAAAGACCTTGGAAATAACGGATCGTTTTACCGAGAACTGGTTTATAAAGTAGACAGTTTCTTTTTATAGAATGTGAGATGTTGTTTAAAACTTAAAAGTCAATGGGCTGGAGAAATCAATTCTAAGTCGGGAAATTGCTCAATGAACCTGACCAAAAAGTCAATTTTTGATTGATAATATGAATGAAAAATTTTATTTTTTCAAAATTCGAATTTTTGTTTTATTTAAAAGGGGGAGTAAACTTTGCAGCAGTGCTTCCAAAATTTTTTTTGAATTTTTGCAAAAATGACTTTTCTATGGGTGATCTCGATTTTTGAGCAAAATACGATTTTGAGAAAAAATTCAATTTTTCACAAAATAATTCAATTTTTCAACCAAAATTCGATTTTTGAGCAAAAATTTTGATTTTTGATCTTTCTAAAATATAAAAATTTTAGAAAAATATAACATTTTCATATTTTCGCTTCAATACACACTCTTATTTCCCTGAATCAGGGTCAAGAAAGCATTTTCAAGCATTGTAAATGCGCGTAATCGATTTTTCGCATAAAATTACCCACGGAAAAGTCATTTTTGCAAAAATTCAAAAAAAATTTTTTTTCGGAAGTGCTGCTGCAAAGTTTATCCCTCCCCCTTTAAAGAAAGAGACCACTTTACGGCCGGGTATAAAAAAATTTTTCTAAAATGACTCTATTTGGAGAGTTTCTATGCGATAAATCGATTGCGAGCATTGAGAAATCTTGAAAACGCTTTCCTGATCCTGAATCAGGCAAAAAATCGATTTTTTGCTAATTTTTGAATCGAAAAAGTCTCAAAATGAACAAAAAATCGATTTTTTGCCTAATTCAGGGTCAAGGAAACGTTTTCAAGATTCTCAATGTTCACAATCGATTCCTAGCATAGAAAAACTCCCATAGAGTTATTTTAGAAAAAATTTTAAAACTTTTCTACCCGGCCGTAAAGTGGTCTCCCCCTTTAAAATATACGTCTTAAAACACGAATAAAACAAACAAACTTTTTTGTTTGAAGAGCTAGAAGTTAAACAATAAGTAAACTTAAAAATTATGTCAAAAATGTATTTCACTCGTTTGTTGTACTTGCGAAAATTTTTGTTCAATTTTTTAATACGTTTTTTCTTTATAAAATATATTGGAATAGCATTGATCATCGTGGAATTTTTTAATAGCTTATTGAAGAACATTCAAAAAGGGGTTCAACGAACACAACACGAATTGAACAATCTTACTAACAATTTAACTGAAGCGGTCAACCGATTGAAGTTAAAAAATGAGCAAGATTTGGTGAATGCTGTCCGAGTGGAAAACGAACAAAAAAGAATGGAACAGCAAAAAATCCTTCAAAATTTACGAATTCAAGAGGGATTACCAAAACAAAGAAGTTATCGGAATATATATGATTATTGGGTAGGAGGAATTGAATTACATTTCCTTCTTTCTTTATCTCCTCTCTCCTTTTTTACAGGGTTGTTCGGAAAGTTTTTTCAAAGTGTTCATAGTGCTATTTTTTAGAAGGTTAGTATATAGCAATCAATTTTAAAATAATCTACTGATACATTAGAAATGACTAACATAAGATCGTTATAGTCAACATTGGTGTGGTACAACTTTATAGTACATCCGATAAAATCATATAGTACCTATAAGTGCCCATCTAGTACCCATAAGTGCCCATTAGTACCTATAGTGCTCATGTACCCATCTAGTGCCCATTAATATCTATTAGTGCCTATGGGCACTATAATGCCTGCTAGTGCCTATAAGGTGTATCGTAATAGTAATAGGAGAAGCATGGTTGTTTGATTTTTTATCTACGATATGGGCACTAATAGGCACTATAGTGCCTATAGGCACTAATAGGCATTCATGGGCACTAGATGGGTACTATGGGCACTATCACACATGCACAAGGTCTTGCGTCAAAATTTTCAATACTACATATTTTTAGAAGAACTATGTAGTATTAGCCGTCACTTCGCCAAACAACATATTTTTAAATTTTTTGCCGTATACTACTACATGTCTTACGTAAACGTAAGCTTGTGCATGTGTGGGCACTATAAGTACTAAAGGGCACTTATGGATACTATATGGGCACTTATAAGCACTATATGATTTTGTTCGATTTACTATAAAGTTGTACCACACCAATGTTGACTATAAAGATCTTATGTTAGTCATTTCTAATGTATCAGTAGATTTTATTTTAAAATTGGTTACTACATACTAACCTTCTAAAAAAATAGCACTATGGGTACTTTGAAAAAACTTTCCGAACAACCTTGTATCTATGTTGACATTTCATGATAAAATATTTTAGAACAAAAAATCTATAAATATGAATAAATATACAATATATGCAAAGATTCTATTCCAAAATCCCTTACTTCGTCAAGAATGGTTAACCGAAATAGTAAAAGGACTCAAACAAGATGAAGAGTTCTTGATCGAGCTAATAAGTTTAGACCGAAATGCTTATAACCAGTACATCGCCAAAATGCAGGCACAACATCACATCAAAACTTTTGGTGGTCCAAACACGTCGACAAATCGACCTATATTCGACATAAACCAACATCGAACACCCTTAATCTATGGATATAATGAATTTGGACAAGTCGTCGGTTGTGATGGTGGTTGCAATCGGCCGTTACCGCCGAATTATTTGGAATGTGGCGACTTTCGTTGTCTCCAAAAAGTACGAATATGCGTTTTTTGTTACAATATGGTAACTTGTGGCGGGAAAGCTTCCAGATGTAGAAATGAGAACCACTCTTTTAACGACCATGGATACTTTACTTCGGTATAACATTATTTTTAAGTCAACAATATTTTTAGGGGGTCCCATTAAAAGAGGAAACTTTACCATGGGGAATGAAGCATCCTGATAAATGCTCGGAATGGCTTTGGTATAAATATAAATAATAGTTTAATCGATGGAACAAACTGTTTGAAACATCTTTTCTTTGCCTTTTCTCTTTTTTTGGTTTTTACACTTGTGGCTTTTGTACGGGCAGGATCGGGCATAAGGAAGAGGAGGTAAAGAAGAAGTCCGTTTCCGCCGCCAATGGGAAAAAAGTTGAGGCGATGGTCAAATAGTTCAAAACGCCACCCATCCGATCTGGCAAGTTAGGCAACGTTGAGCCCGCAAGTTCGATCCCGTTAGGGCCAAATTTTGATTTTTTTAAAATTCTTTTAGTAGGTGTTAATGATTGCTCTTTTAAAAATCGAGTTTAAATCGGATTTCATCGAGCGACCACTTTTTGGATAGCTACTGTAGAAAGGAACATTCTATAAAAGAAATTATTGAAAAATATTTTATTTTCGCTGAGTTATGGCCCTTTGAATTTGAAAAAGTTGAAAAAATGACATTTTTTTCAAAAAATCATATCTCCGTGAAATCGAAGTCATTGTCAATAATTTCTTTTACATAATGTTCCTTATACGCTTAGCTATCCAAAAAGTAGTCACTCGAAGGAAATCGACTTAATTTTGATTTTTGGTGGATTTTTGAATGTAAGGCTTAAAATTTAAAAAATTTTTAAACAATTCAAAAGGCCATATCTCGACGAAAATAAAATATTTTTCAATAATTCTTTATATAGCATATTCCCTATCCTCAGGGCTATTCAAAAAGTGCTCGCTCGAAGAAATCTGATTTGAACTCAGTTTTTAAGAGAATTTTTACGTTTACATGGGGCTCTATTAGAAGTTTTACGGTATTTATTATTTTTATTTTATACTTTTATAATTTATACAATATAAAAAATTTCAATTTATTTCGGTTTATTTCGTAGCAAGCACAATAAAAATAATAACAGCAATAAATCCCAAAAATATAAATAGCATAATAGATATAACTTGACAGTCATCATTTTCATCAGAATAACTCTCCGTGATTTATCTCGGTTTATTTAGTAACATGCACAACCCAAAAAATAACAGCAAAAATAAATCCCAAAAATATAAATAGTATAACAGATACAACTAGACAGTCATCATTTTCACCAGAATAATTCCCCGTGGATACAGGAGGTACAGGAGGCAATGGAACATCTAAAACTTTTATTTTTCGATAAATTTCAAAAAATTCTTACTAGTTCCATAATTCCTCTGATGTGCATTTATAATATTATATGAATAGGTATTTTGTCTGTAGAAAGATCGGTTACAAGGATATCGGGATCGGGTAGATGGGATACTCGTTATAATGTCTAAAAATCTCGTTATACAGTCAACTCTCGATTTAGTGACCCCCCCCCCTCGAAATTCGCCAAAAATCGAGTTTAAATCGGACTTCTTCGAGCTACGACATCTTGGATAGCTAATTGGATGTATAATATTTTATAAAAAAAATTATTGAAAATCTTTTATTTTCACCGAGATAGCCTTTAGAAGCTTAAAAAGGTCATAAATTTTCAACAAATCATATCTCCACAAGATCGAAGACTTTTTCGATAATTCTTTTTGTAAAAAATTCCTTATGCTCCCAATTTTCAAAAATGCTATCGCACGACAAAATTTGTGCTGTTCTCGATTTTAGGCGGATGTTTGAAAGTAGGGTAAAAAATGGATAAAAAATGACATAAACTTTAAAAGGCCATATCTCGCGAAAATAAAAGATTTTTCAATAATTTTTTTTACAAAAAATTCCACATCCAATTAGCTATCCAAAATATAGTTGCAAGAAATCCAATTTAACCTCGATTTTTGGCGAATTTTTTTCAAATTTATCAAAAAAAAACTAAAAACCTCGATTTAGTGACCTCTCCCTGAGGGTGTCACTAAATCGAGAGTTGACTGTATAGGGTAATTTTTAGGTGAAAAACACGAATTTGACGTTATTTTTTAATTTTGAACTATGAGAGCACTTGTTTTTGAGGATTTTGAATTTGACTTTCAAAACAATTGTTCCCTAGCTCAAAATTAAAAAATAACGTCAAAATCGTGTCACCTAAAAATTACTTTATATACCAAAAAGTTTGACTGTACAGAGAATTTGGAAAAGTGCAAAAAAATTTTCGTTTCCAGTGGGCATCGAACCTACGCACTTTGGATCATGACTGTTAAAAGCCACTACGCCATGCAGTCTCGACTATTTTTTTTATGGTTTGAAACAAACTATATAGTGTTCAAAAAAACCGCCATCTGGTATTTTTTGGCGAAAATTTTTCAAAAAATTTTTTCTCCAAAATGACTCAGGGGTATTTTTATGCGAGAAATCGATTGCGCGCATCGAAAAAACTTGAAAACACCTCCCAGACTATGAAATATAAGATTTTCGTTTTTTTTCATTTATTTTCGATAGGAATTCCTACTTAAAAATACGAAAATCTTATATTTCATGGTCTGGGAGACGTTTTGAAGGCTTTTCGATACGCGCACTCTATTTCTCGCATAAAAATACTCCTAATGAGTCATTTTGGAAGAAAAAATTTTTTGAAAAATTTTCGCCAAAAAATGACCAAGTGACGATTTGTTGGAAAACCCTGTATAGGCAGTCCAAAGAATTTTTTTTAAATCTAAAAAAATCAAGAAAAATCTTAAATCTGACAAAATCTAAGAAACTTAGATAACACCTAGAGAATCATGAGCAAATTTAGACAAAATCTAAAAAGCCTAGAAAATCTAGCTCTCATTTTTTGGGAATTTTTGGAGCTCGGATTATTACCACGCCGAGAACATGGAAATACAGGTAATATGAATTGGGCAAAGGTTTTGGACCCGACCGGGACTCGAACCCGAACCTTCTGGCTACCGTCCAAGTGCACTACCATTGTGCTACCGAGACCTACAACTGATGCCCGTTACACCGTTAAATATTCACCAATAACGAACATCAGTTGTAGGTCTCGGTATCACAATGGTAGTTCACTTGGACGGTAGCCAGGAGATCTGGGTTCGAGTCCCGTTTGGATCCGAAAACTTCTGCACAATTTGATATTACCTAAAAAATCTAGATAATCGAACAAAATTTCATGATTATTATCTCAAAAAAAATACCAAAGAACATGCCACCTATACTCAAGGAGCTCGTAGGGGCATAAGTTTGTTGATACGATGCTTGAGGTATAGCTTCTGTATTGAAAGAGGGCAATTGGTTTATGTTATCTTGGTAAAATGGAGATGAAGATTCAGTATTGAAAGAAGGCAATTGGTTTATGTTATCTTGGTAAAATGGAGCTGAAGGTTCAATATTGAAAGAAGGAAATTGGTTTATGTTATCTTGATAAAATGGAGCTGAAGGTTCAGACGCTATGGGAATATAATCCATGATCGGTTGATATTTCTTACAAAATTTGTATTTAAAAAAAATAATTTTTAATCTATAACATTTAATTAAATTTTCTTAAAACTAACATTTTTCACCAAAAATGAAAATGAGAATCAACTGAATTAAGTGAGTATGTATCATTATATATGACTAAATTTAGTTTAAATTAATTTGAATCATGACTTCTTTATGAGCAATAAAGAATCATGATCGAAACAAATTAAACCAAACTAACGTTGTTACTATAAGAAATATGATGATTCATATTGATTCAGAAAAGCTTACGAAATCGAGCCATGAATAAAGTTAAAAAATCGCATTTTTGAGCAAAAACAGAGAAAATTTGATGATTTTTTAAATGAAAAAATGGCATTCTTTAGTGAAAAAATAGAAAAAATATGAAACTTTTGGTGAAAAAATGTTTTAAACAAATTTGGGCAAAATGTCGGAACCTTGTCTCCTGGGTCAAAGGAGGTGTCTAGTGGATTTTCAAGGGGGACTGGAATCCGACAGAGTGGATTAGCAAGGAAGAGGTCGGAGAAGGGTCCCTGTGTGAGTATGGATAAATAGGTATGGCAAAGAAGGGTCCCCTGGTTGTGGGGCACGGCAAAGAGCTCAAAGACGTGGTGCTATAAGTGAGCACCTCAAAGAAATTTCAACTACCTAAAATTACCAGGGGACCCTTCTTTGCCAAAAAAAAATATATGCTGAAAATGATTAGAAAATGACTAATTTTTGGTTTAAAAAATGTCAAAATTGGGAATTTTTTGTTGAAAAATGGAAAATTCAAGACCTTTTTGGTAAAAAAATAGGAAATTTTGGTCATTTTTGGTGAAAAATCGTAATGGAGGACCATTGAAAATTTTTTCAACAAGAAAAACATAAGGGGGACCATAGGAAAAAATTTTCTTTTTTTCGTTATGTTGGGGGCCGCTCCTCCTCTGTATACGTCACTGTCAGAAATTAAGATTTTTTTATAAAAAATTGGTACATTTTTTGGATAATTTTGGTGAAAAAAGTAATATTTCAAGACCAACAAGTCATAGATAAATAATAAATTTATGTTAAAAGAATGATTGCACAATTTTTAGAAAAAATTCGATAGTAGAATTTTTACTAATAATATCGATATTTTTGATTTTGTTATTTTTGTATCGATCAACCGTAAAGTTATTTTATCTTCGATAATATTAACAAAAAAGCGAAAGTCAAAGAAGAGCATGTCTCTTGTCGATTCTCTAGAAACCACACTAGCCTGTAGGGGAAAGAAAGTGCTAGGCTTGTTAAGCTTGGATGGAATAGGAGTTTTTACACTTGTGGCTTTTGTACGGGCAGGATCGGGCATAAGGAAGAGGAGGTAAAGAAGAAGAGTCTTTTTGCCATCGACCGTTGCCGTGATTTTTTGTTGGAGATTGGGAAAAAGGCTGTCTTAGGCGCCATTTATACTTCTGTCGCTTCGCGACACGACAGTGCATTTTACGTCATGCGACGCGTCGTACGACACAAAAATGCACTGTCGCGTTGCGACGCAACGGAAGTATAAATAGCGCCTTAGAAAAACAGTTTATTTTGTTTATTCCATATTTTCTTATTTATTAAATAAAAATTAAATTTGTACAAAAAAATCTATAACTGAGATAATGTATACCCGTAATACAGGATGCGTTAAAAGTTCGTGATCATTTTTTATAGGGGGGGGGCAAAAGAAACGGGATTTTGATCCAAAAGTAACGGGATTTTGGTCCAAAAGTAACGGGCTTTCAAAAATTAAAAAATATCATTTTTTACAAAATGAGCTATTTTTTAAACATTGTTATCAATTTTTTCTAAAAAAAATCAATTTTTTTGGAAAACTTTTTTTGATTTGGTGCCCCCACTCCAACTTGAGTTCACTAATAAATAAAAAGTATAAAAATTAAATATATACACTCTCGCTATAAAAATGTGCTATAGAATCTAAACTATTTGGGTGGGTTTCTTGTCGCTTTCCAGTATCTGCAATTCTTCCATTGTTTACTTGACTATTTTGTTGGGTTTCATGGATATCATGCCCATCAAGAGGACTTCTAGTAGTTGTTGCAACATTCATATGGCCATGCAGGACACTTTCGATGGCTTCAATGTCTTCTTTTAAGTCTGTTGCAGGGATATCTTTAAGCCCAAATAAAGTTGCAAAAGGCTCTAATTCAATGCCCTATAAAAATTCTAGACTTTACCTATTCAAAAATTTGAGTTAGTCTGTTCCAGGAATTCAATGGTATAATTTTAGTCGACAGATGGGGGACCTCCCAAAGCTTCTCCCGTAATTATGCCACTGCCCCCCAAATTTTGACCTAGATGTGTTCTGGGTGGGTGTTGGGGGGTGAGATTGGTACAACTTCAAACTAGAGTTCAAACAAAATTCTAAAATTTTTGATCAAAAATTCGAATTTTGATCAAAAATACGATTTTTTGGGCGAAAATTCGATTTGTGAGTAAAAATTTCGGGCCTCGCCCCGGTCTTATCCATCTTTCCGTTCTTCAGTCCCCAAATCTTGTTTTTTGACCTGTGAAAACGGGAATTTTGGGTATTTCTGAGAGTTTTCCCATTTTTCCGTGACGAAGAGGTCAAAAAATATTTAATCCCCCCTCCCCCCCCCATTTCCCCTGCCCGTGTCAAACAATTCCCCCCTGTCTCGGGTTTTAGAAAAATCCGATCTCTACTTTAAACCATACCATTTTCTCCAACAAATGATAAATCATAGGCAATAAAATCCAAAGAAAACATATAAACGCTAAACCACCGAAAAGAATAAAAGCTGTCACTTCATTATCATTCCATTCAATGCTAATCCATCTACAAAAAGTTTCATTACATAATCAGATATTTGTCTTACCGTCTCAATTTAGAACCGCCATATGCTATAACACCACCGACCCAAATAACGACTGTTGAGACTTTGAATGGTTTTACTTTATCGCGACTCAATTT
>OZJO01021952.1:7978-21575 GCA_900406225.1 Acrobeloides nanus | reverse complement strand
TCCCGATTTGAAAATTACCAGCCCTACTTGGGATTAGGCTTAAGCTTGGGCTTAAATTAGGCTTGGGCTTAGGCTTAGGCTTAAGCTCAGGCCTAGACTTAGACTTGGGCTTGGGCTTAGGCTTAAGCTCAGGCCTGAACTTATGCTTAAGTAGTTTTTGGAGAGTTTTTTGCGACTTTTCGCTTCAATACACAATACGCCTCCCATGAATCAGGAAAGTGTACCAAAATCTCGCAGGATTCTCCTCATTTGTGAGAAAGTGTTTTAGTGTTAATAATTGATTCTATTTTTTATTCAAGTTATTATTTTAAAAATAAGCATATAACTAACAAAAATTTAGAAGTATATAAAATGCATAAATAGAAAAAATTGTTTTCAATTTCAAAAAAAGAAAGACACAATGTGGCACAGAGCTTAAAATTACAAGTCAAAATATCAGGTCGTTCCAGAGTATCATGGAATGGTCTGCGTCTTTTGCATATTATTAGTTGACCAATAGGACACGTATATGCGAATATTTTCAAACAATTTTGAACGAGTCTGAGTATCGAAACGAAAACCTGAATTTGAATTCCTTTAGAATTTAAATTACGGTTTTCGTTTCAATACTCAAACTCGTTCAAAAATTTTTTTGAAAATATTTGCATATTGTGTCCTATTGTCAACTAATAACACAACCCCCATAGAGGGTTATTGTGTGAAAAATAAGCATTTTGACAAATTGCGAAAAAATAGATAAAATTCCAATTTTTTTGGAAAAACCTGTATATAAAATTCAAAAAAATTATAAAGAGTTAGTTAAAAATGGAAATAAAAAGACACTTTAAAATGCAAATTTTGGAAAAAATTGAATCTTTTGAGATAATTTTACTAGAATAAAAAAATAAATCTAACCCTGATTCAGGGAATACAATGTTTTTGAGGTATTTGCGGGGTATACTCCGAAAAAGAGGTAACTTCCAGTAGTCAAAATCAAAAAATTCCTTCAGGTTCTTGTTCTTCATGTCGAAAAACCCCCTGACACCAAATGTCAGCCTTTAGGGGTGTCATTATCCATAAAAAACGCCTAAACTTAAGCCTAAATCTAAGCCTAAGCTTAAGCCTAAGCTAGGCTTAAGCCTAGGTCTAAACCTAAGCCTACGCCTAAATCTAAAACTAGGCCTAAGCCTAAACTTAAGTCGTCTAAGACTTTTTGGCCTTGGGACCAAAAACTCGAATTTTCAAAAAGTTCTCCAATTGGCTGAAATTTGGTGTCAGGGGGTTTTCGATATGGGAAACACGAATCTAAAGGAATTTTTTGATTTTGACCATGGGAAGGTACCCTAAGAGGGGTATACCCCAAAATGCCTCAAAAACTTTGTCTTCCCTGAATCAGGATCAGGCAAGCATTTTCATGCATCGGCAATGGGCGCAATCGATACCCCCAACTAGAAAAATCCTAGTACATTCAAAAATTTCGTCAAAACTCGGCTTCTATAGCCAAATATCGACATTTAAAAATTATTTTTTGCACCATTGAAAAACCCCATTTTTGAAAAAGTCTGTATATTGACACGAAAACATGAGTTACGCTTAAATGGGTCTTATTCAGCATCTATTTTGCATAATAATGAAAAAAATTTCGAGCGAAAAATGTCGAATTTAGTTGAATTTTTTTTAGCCGACAATACTTATCGAACAGCCTAATAAATTTGCATAATTCTAAAAAATTTAGCTATGCTTTTTACCATTTTCCATATTCTTTCTCTTTGTAAGTAACTTCGCCTTTGACTTTACTTCTTCACTCGGTTCTTCTTCCGAATCCGAGCGAACATCCGAACATTCTTCTCCACTTTGCACGGTGCGGACGACAATCCTGAGGATGAGCACTGTCCAAAAGATATGTAGGAACAGCAGCAATAATAGCAAAATGATGATGATTCGGGGAACATGGGGGATTTGGAAGGACCAGATCTTGTAATCGGGTTGGATCAATCTTGGAGCATCAGTGAATGCCGACCAGAGAAGGACGAAGGGGAAGTAGCCAAGGCGAGTGACGAACCAGCTAAAAAATTGATATAAAAAACACCATGAAGAAGTTATATATTCGGAAAGTTCATGAAAAATGGAGCATTTTTTGTTTTTACGGCATGTTCTGAATCGTTGTAGTTTTCGAGATAATCGCGTATGAAGTTTGCGATTTTTGAAATATCTGTGTATTACAACGAAAACATGAACGCCGTGAAATTCGTCCCTGAATCAAGTTGTGTATTGACGCGAAAATTCAAAATTTTTTTGGCAGTTTTTGTAATCGATGAAAAACAAAAAAATTTAATTTTCGCATCAATACACAACTTTTAGTGATTCAGGGACGAATTTTCACTGTGTTCATGTTTTCGTTGTAATACACAAACTTGTTGAATAGAGTACTGTTCTTTAATCTAATGGTGTAGAGGTAACCCCTCTGAATCGTGACCGTTGCCGAGAAAATCGCGTTTGAAGTTGGCGATTGTTGAAATCTGTGTATTACAACGAAAACATGAAAGCAGTGAAATTCGTCTCTGAACCAAGTTGCGTATTGATGCGAAAATTCAAAATTTTTTTAGCAGTTTTCGTAAGTCGATGGAAAATGAAAATTTTTTTAATTTTCGCATCAATACACAACTTCTAGTGATTCAGTGACAAATTTTCACTGCTTTCATGTTTTCGTTGTAATACACAGATTTCAACAATCGCCAACTTCAAACGCAATTTTCTCAAAAACTAAAACGAATCAGAGGTTGCCGTAAAAACAAAAAATGCTCCATTTTTCATGAACTTTTTGAATATACAATTTTTTCATAGTGTTTTTTTCCGAGTGGACTGGTTCTTTAACATAGTAAATGACAGAATATGAGTGAAATTTTCAAAAATCTGTACCTCAATAAAAACAACACAAAAATAATATTCGTCAAACCATGATATCTCTTCGTGTATTTCACCAGTTTTCCGAATTCTAAAGCAATATCGGCAACGTCATGAGACAACAATATCAAAGTCCCAACTCGAACGAAATTAATCGTCCAGCTTGCAGATAAAAGGCCTATAGTAATAATATGGTGGAGAACAAGCTCCCAAAAATCACTGCGGCGCACATCGAAAACCGAAGCGAATAAAAGAGCGTAGTAGAATCCCGTCTCGCTCATGTAGTACCACCTAAAAGTTATAGATATATTTTCGTTGTTTCCCTGATCATGATTCAGGGAGCGAGGTGGGTGTGTATTGAAACCGAATGAACCGGAATTCGAAATTTCGCGAGGAAAATTGGCTGTCAATAGGCTTTTTAGGCGGGGGAATTGATTGAGCGCATTGCTGAGGCGTGAAAACGTTTTCCTGGCCCTGATTCAGGGAATAAGAATTTTTCAGTCTATTTAGGTGTATAGGGGTAACTTCAAGTGGTTAAAATGAAACAATTCTTTCATTCGAAAAAAATCTAAGCCTAAGCTTCAGTCTATGCCTAAGTCTAAGCTCAAGCTTAAAGGGGGGTCCAGTTTGCGACCACTTCTCGAAAAAAATTTTTTCTAAAAAGGTCATTTTTAGGGGTAAAATCATGCAAGAAATCGATTGCGCGCATCGAAAAATTCTGAAAAAATTTTTCGGTGGTCTAAACCTAAGCCTAATCGATGCAAAAATCGATTTTTCCGCAAAAAATTCAAAAAAGTTTGTGTATTACAACGAAAACATGAATAATTTCAAACGCAGTTATCTCAAAAACTACAACGATTCAGAGCATGCCGTAAAAACAAAAAATGCTCCATTTTTCGTGAACTTTCCGAATATATAACTTTTTTTATAGTGTTTTTTCCGAGTCGACTGGTCCTTTAAAGGGTAGCGTTAAATGCAAGAGAGAAGTGGGTAAGTCACTGAAACAAATCTTACCATATCGAATTGTCCACTGTATGAGTTGGATAGCTAATCCAACACTGTTTCACATCATATAGCCATGGCTTATCATGCAATACCCAACATCCATATGCGAATAAAAAGCTGTATGAAGAAAAACGGTAAAAAGTCTCTAAGATCTTCTTTGACCTTGTGTATTGAGCAAAACCTCCCAACAAATGGTGTTTGATTTGTGGCTTTAGAGGTCCTTCGAACATGCCGAACCATGTGCCGAGTGTAATTCCGACAAAAGACTCGTATAGAATTCTGAGAATAAGGATAGGAATGGCGAAATAGATGGGGTAGATGAGATCATTGAACTTTGAAGGCACGTCCGACCAGCTGATGTTTCGTGGTAGCCAATATTCTGGAGACCAAAAAGTGAGTGAGGACATTTTGGAGCTAAAATTTGAATTTTGTATAGTCTATTTCAGCGAGAGAGAAAATAAAAGCGCTGCCCACATAGCTTAGTGGATAAGTAAGGCCACCGTCTGATCTGGCAAGTTAAGCAACGTTGGGCCCGCAGGGTGAAAACGTTAGACTTTCAAAAAAAAAATTTTGGTTTTTATGAAGCAAAAAATTTTTGCCCTTGAAAATCAAAAATTTTGGAGCTAGTCCGGCTGGGGGGGGGGACCAAGTGACGTTCAAAAAAAATTTTCCAATTTTCTTCTAAAAATCGACTTTTTAGGGTAATTTCTAGGCGAAAAATCGATTGCGCGCATTCCGGAAGCGTGAAAATGTTTCCTTGGCCCTGATTCAGGGAAATAGATGTGTGTATTGAAGCGAAAATATGAAAGTTTTGGGTTTTTCTTCTAAAATCATCGTTCTAAGGGTTATTTTATGCGAGAAATCGATTCAGCGCATCTCCGAAGCGTCAAAATGCAAAATTTTCATATTTTCGCTTCAATAAAAAACACTCATTTCCCTGAATCAGGGACAGAGAAATCTTTTCAAGCTTTGGGAATGCGCGCAATCGATTCTCCGCATGAAATTACCCCCAGAAATATGATTTTAAGGGAGAAATTTCAAAATTTTTCGATTTTCTCTTCAATACACACATTTATTTCCCTGAATCAAGGTCAAGGAAGCATTTTCACGCTTCGGGAATGAGCGCAATCGATTTTTTCGCCTATAAATTACCCTAAAAAGTCGGTTTTTAGAAGAAAATCGGAAAAATTTTTTTTGAACGTCACTTGGTCCCCCCAAGCCGGACTAGCTCCAAAATTTTTTTGAAAGTCTAAAGTTTTGACGCTGTGGGCCCAACGTTGCTTAACTTACCAGATCGGACGGTCGTCTTACTTATCCACTAAGCTATGTGGGCAGCGCTTTTATTTTCTCTCTCACTGAAACAGATAAACTCTGTTTCATGACATGGTTCAAAAAACTTGGGCTCATTGGTTTAATGGATCTGTCAGATCCAGACCGGGTGCGCATGGCCTAATGGCTAGGATGCTGGCCATTCATGTTATTGGCACGGGTTCGATCCCACCAAAGTCGCTTTTTTTATGATTTGATGAAATAAAAGTTTCGATCCTGGTGGGATCGAACCCGCGCAAATATTATAAATGACCAACATCCTAGCCAGTAGGCCATGTACGCCCAGCATTTTCGAATCTCGCCATGAAACGTTTTTAATTGTTATGGAGTAGAAAAAATCATTTTTGCTTGTGTTTAATGAAATTTGTGCTTAAAAAGTACAAAGTGTAACAAACATAAAAATTTATAGGGTGAATACAAATTTTTTGTGATTATGCATCTGTTGTGCATTTTTGTGATTATTGGGGCACGAAAAAATTTTTTGGGACCGGAAAATTTTTTTACTAAACAAATTGAAAGGCTTAGGTTTAGGCTTATGCATAGGAGTAGATTTAGGCTTAGGTTCGAAAAATTTTCTTTTTTCATCCATACACCAACTCCATTCCCTGAATCAGGGTCAAAATAATAATTTTTTCATACTTAAAAAATGTGCGCAATCGATTCCCCGCATAAAATTACCGTCAGATAGATGCTTTCCGAGCGAAAATGTAAATTTTTTCGATTTTCGCGTCAATACACCGAATCCATTGCCTGAAAAATGATCAAGGAAGCGTTTTCATGCTTCGAGAATGCGTGTAATCTATTCGTAGGATAAAATTACTCCTGTATGAGTCATTTATGAGTCTTTTTTTTATGAGTCATTTTAGTAAAAAAAATTTCGAGTCCCAAAAAAATTTTTCGGGCACAAAAATCACAAAAAATACACATTTTTTAAACTCACACAAATACTAAAATTTGTTTGTAATTAAAATTTATACATTTTGCTGTCATAAAACGGAAAATTTTTATTACTTTTTTATTCTATTTTATTGATTTTTTTTTGCATAAAAATGGAATAACTGTAGATATAAACGTGTAATCCTACCACTATAAACGTATAATGTTTGTCTGAAAGCTTGTTTGTTTATCCAGACGATCTCAGAAACGTTAGATTTAAACCCTTAGGCTTAGGCTTAAGGCTTAAGACTAGGCTTAAGATTAGGCTTAGGTCTAGGCTTAGGCTTAAACTTAGGCGTTTTTATTTGTGAAAAAATGATACCCCTAATAAAACATGTATTCGTATTAAGGCCTGACTCGCCTTTTACTCTAGAGTAAAATACTCGGTAGTGTCGTTCGGAAAAACTCTTAGAAAAACCTCGAGCACATTAGAGCTCGGCCCCGGTACTAACTACAGATTTAAATTATAAAATTTTCATTCCACTAAAAAAATTTGAATAAACAACTTGCTTTAAAATTCTATTAACTCCAGAATCTTTTCAATAGCTCAGGTTTTAAAGATCATGAATATTTGAGTAAACAATAAACAATAGCGCAATAAATAACGGAATACCAATTGGAAAGACTTTGCAAAAGCGAGCTAAATTAATACATTTATACACTCAGGTATGTCATCAAAACAACAACGTGTGTTGACATCGACAAAAGTACAAAGATGAAAGTTTTCTATTTTCTATGGTTGATTAGTAAAAGAGGAAGAAACCAAAAAATGGAAAATTGGAAAATTAATCTAGTCAAGCCTTTCGATAGGCAAGTCAGGTCTTAATGCGGATACATATTATATTAGGGGTGTCATTTTTCATAAATAAAAACACAGAAGTATAAGCCTAGGACTAAGCCTAAACATAAGTCTAAGCATAAGCCTAGGCATAAGTATAAGCCTAAAATTAAGCCTAAACCTAAGTCTAAGCCTAGGCTTAAGCCTAGACCTAAGCCTAAACTTAAGCCTAAAATTAAACCTAAGTCTAAGCCTAGGCCCAAGCCTAAACTTAAGCCTAAGCTTAAACCTCAGCCTACGCCTAAGTCTAAGCCTAAACTTAAGCCTAAACCTAAGCCTAGACCTAAGCCTAAACTTAAGCCTAGGTCTAAGCCTAAGCCTAAACCTTTAATTTCTAACCATTCTCATAAATTTTTGTTATCATCATTTTTCAGATGAGTTCGAAAAAATTTCATCAAAATTAAAGTGGATTCTCAACCATGGATTTTAAAACAAATTGTTGCATTTTTGACATAAGTTTAACGAACAATAAATAAAGTGAAATAAACAAATAAGCACCTATACCCACAACTTATTATTCTCATTGATTCGCAAATGTTCACTGGGGATTACAGTGAACAAAAATATGAATAGAACGGAAATGAATAGTTTCCTGTTTTATTCATATGACTCCCAGAATTGAGAAGTGTATGTACAAAAAACATACAGCTTGCAATGAGCGAAAGAGCAAAAAAGTCATTTTTCGCGAAAATCGAAGAAAAACAAACTGTTGGTATGGCGCGTCGGCCAGGAGATTTGTTGATTTCGATTTTGTGCTGTCTATGTGTTTTCTGCGTGCCGAAGAACGAGAAGAAATTGGCCGGCCGGTGGCGAGCGAGCGAGTGAGACAGGCTGCCAACCGCGAGGGTCGAAAGAAGAAGCGTTTCGCTTTCAGATTATATTAAATAGTTTTTGTTTGGTTCGCTCGCTCAAAGCTTGGCTGAGTGCCTCGAATGGCCCGGTCCAAAAGATACTTTATTGTCTTCGCGCTCGCTATCATTTTCATTAGCCGCACAGTGCACTAGGAGACGTTAGAGGTGTTATTTTTTCATAAATAAAAACTCTAGGCCTAAACCTAAGTCTAAGCCTAAGCATAATCCTAAACTTAAGCCTAAACCTAAATCTAAACTAGGCCTAAACTGAAGCTTAAGCCTAAATCTAAGCATAATCCTAAACTTAAGCCTAAACCTAAGCCTAAACCGAAGTCTAAGCCTAAACTTAAGCCTAAGCCTAAATCTAAGCCTAAACCGAAGTCTAAGCCTATGCCTAAGCCTAAACTTAAGCCTAAACCTAAGCCTAAATCTAAGCATAATCCTAAACTCAAGCCTAAACCTAAGCCTAAACCGAAGTCTAAGCCTAAACTTAAGCCTAAGCCTAAATCTAAGCCTAAACCGAAGTCTAAGCCTAAGCCTAAACTTAAGCCTAAACCTAAGCCTAAATCTAAGCCTAAGCCTAAACCTAAAAAGAGGGGCCAAGGGGACCAAAAACTCGAATTTTCAAAAAGTTCTCCAAATTGGCTGAAATTTGGTTTTTCGACATGGAGAACACGAATTTGAAAGAATTTTTTGATTTCGACAACGAAAAGGTACCCCACGATGGGTATACCCCGAAAATATTTCAAAAACTTTGTATTCCCTGAATCAGGGTTAGGCAAGCATTTTCATGCCTCAGCAATGCGTGCAATCAATTCCCCGACTAGAACAACCTATGCAAAAACTCCCATTTTTGAAAAAGTCTGTATATTGGCACGAAAACATGAGATACGCTCAAGTGGATCTCATTCAGCATGCATTTTTGTATAATACTAAAAGAAAGAAAAATTCCAACGAAAACTAAAAAAATTCCAACGAAAGCGAATAAAAAATGATCTATTTTTTGGGCCGACAATACTTATCGAACAAGTTAGTATATAACTATTTTTTTTAACATGCCCCAGATTATATGATAGATTGATAAGGGAACATGGAATAACAGAGGTCGATGATTATGCGTCCTGTCTGATAACACAAAGAAGATTTTTGGCCTTATGAATCAACACCAAAAATGATGTGAGACCCACAAAAAATTTATTTCAAAACGAACTAAAAACATCATAGCTCTCAAGTTGAGTCATGGTTTGTTTGCTTATCTTGAGGGAGAACAATGTCAAGTTGGCGCCGAATCTCTTGAATAATTTCGGCTAATTTTTCTGTTGTTTCCAGGCTCATGAGGTCGCTCTCTTTTCGTCCTAAAAATTATTTTTTATTTTTTATGATGAAAAATGCCCTGATTCAGGGAAAAATGCCTGATTCAGGGATACAAAATTTTTGAGGCATTTTCGGGGTATGGGGGAAGTGAAGAGTAAATTGATAGTTAGCTAACAAAGGAACCACAAGGTCTACCACAAAAATTTTTTCACCTAAAACAAGCGTAAACGATAGGAGGCAGCTCAAAACGGTATAATATGTCAAAATTTTGGTCCCATACCGAAAAGGCTTTTCGATTTTCCCACTAACTACTACAGGGCACAAATCTCTTAGACACAAGGAGAACCGAACTCTTGCCAATAAACGTGATGCCGAACTCCTTGGCAGCGCACCTAGATCACTACAACATGACGGTCACCGTTTGAAATTATCCATAATTCGCAGTAACACTAACCTTTTCGCAAACACTCAAAAACATGGTCAGCCTCATATCTCAGCCCAGAACTATTGTTGTAAATATAAAAAGCGTCATCTTCGAGAGGAAATTCGATTCCTTCGGCCGAATTTTCACCAACTTTTTGCTTTCCCCGGACTCGAATCAATCTCGTAGGACAATGGAAAAATTCCGGTATCTAGAAATTTTGGAGCTATACATAATAGGAGGGGTTGCGATTTTTGCGAGTAAGCCCAAGCTTAGGATTGGGCTTAAGCTTAGGCTTGGATTTAGGCTTAGGCTTAAGCTTAAGTAGTTTTTAGAGAGTTTTTTGCGATTTTTCGCTTCAATACACAGGCCTTTCCTGAATCAGAGAAGTGTTTTTTCGCTTCGCAAAGTCAAATATAGATTCCCCCGCATGTTTTTACCCCTAGAAGTGTCATTTCCAGAAAATTTTTTCACATGTGTGCCCCCCCCCCCCTATTGTGTAGTAGCTCCGAAATTTTTGTTGCCAGTGTAATACAAACAGTCAATTTACCAACAAATGCCCATCCGTACAACTTATAAAAGCAGAATTTGGCATAATATCTTCGGCTGAATAGAGTAAAAATGCTTTTTTTCCTTTGGAAAATTCGAGTGTTATATTAGCGAATTTGTCCGCTCCTAAAAGAGAAAATTTTAAAAAAAAAAGTTTACTGGGATATAAAAATGCCCATGGCGAACCGTTTTGCATAAAAAGTAACGCTATTAACACAATTGAATTCAAGTGGGATTCGAACCCTCCATTAGAATCTGCAAATCTAAAGCCCTAACCATTCGGCCACCAAGTTTTGTTTGGTCGCTACTTTTTATGCAAAAAACGGTTCGCGTGCGTGCCTGTTTCATCTTTTCGCCCGTATGCAATGATTTTTTGAGGCATTTCATCTTTGAAAATCCAAAGTGCAAAGTTGATTGTGTATAGTCCAAAATCCATTAAAGGTGTTGAACCAGAATCTATCGGTTTGGCTCCATCCGGTGTATGGAAGCGATTTTCGGACTAAAAGGGGGAAATTTTAGCCATTTTTTACTTTCTAAAAATTATATATTCGGAAAATCTATGAAAAATGGAGTATTTTTTATTTTTACAGTATGTTTTGAATCGTTGTAGTTTTCGAGATAATTGCGTTTGAAAGTTGAATTTACGTTCATGTTTTCGTTGCAATACATAAACTTTTTTTGAATTTTTTGCGGATATCGATTTTTTAAACTTTCATAAAATGAAAATTATAGCAATTTTTTAGCTAAATGAGATAAACAAAATTATCAAATTTGAAAATTGTTTTGGGTTATTGAAACGAAAATTCTGATTCATGTTTTCGTTTCAATAACCCAAAACAATTTTCAAAAAAGTTTGTGTATTACAACGAAAACATGAACGCAAATTCAACTTTCAAACGCAACCATCTCAACAACTACAACAATTCAGAAAATGCCGTAAAAAAAATTCGATCCTGGTGGGATCGAACTCGCGCCAATAACTTGTATGGCCAGCATCCTAACCATTAGACCATGCGCGCCATGCACAGAATTGATCAAAATTCTTACAAAATAATCAGATCCAATATTGGCATGTATAGATGTCAATTCTCCTAAAGTTTTATTCTCAAGGTCTGTACGAATTTGGTTCCAACATGGAAAAAATCGACTATGAAAGCCTTCCATTAAAAATAACTTTTTCTGACGCGATTTTTGAACCATTCCATGAACCTGCCTTACATTCAATCCAAGTGGTTTTTCACAAAGAACGTGCTTGTCTCGATTCAACGCTCTGAATATTGCACTTTTGGAGCTACTACACAATCGGGAGAGGGGAGCCACCTTGTGAAAAAATTTTTAAAATTTTTTTTCTTGAAATAACCCCTCTAGGGGTAAAAACATGATGAGGAATCATAATATGACATTTTAGAAGCGAAAAGTCGTAAAAAACCTCTACAAACTACTTAAGCCCAAGCCTAAACCCAAGTCTAAGCCCAAGCCTAGGCCTAAGCCCAAGTCTAAGCTTAAGCCTAAGCCCAAGCTTAAGTCTAAGCCCAAGCCTAAGCTTAGCAAAAATGCAATTTTTGGGACTTTTCGCTTCAATACATAGGTCTTCCTTGAATCAAGGAAGCGTTTTTTCGCTTAATTCGGATTCCCGCATGTTTTTACCTCTAGAGGGATCATTTCTAGAAAAAAATTTTGAAAATTTTTTCAAATGAGTATCCCCTCCCCCCAATTGTGTAGTAGCACCGCACTTGTTATTTTTTTCTAAAATTATATACTTGATCACAATATCATGGTGCACATGGTTAACTAGACCAATATAGACAACTTCTAAATTTGCATGTGAAAAATTCGAAAAAATCGTTCACTTCTTACCAACATTGGCATTAGCCAAAAGTTCTTCATAAGACCCATAGACAGTGACTCCTTCACCCAAACATAACACTTGTTTCAAGTTTTTTGCCTTTTCCCAATTACTCGCAGCAATAGCGACAATCTAGCATATTATCAAATCAATGTTATGCCTTAAGGGCTGTCCAGATATTACGTTGTCAATTTTTTCGGATTTTTTAGCCCCCCCCCCAACGTTACCTAAAATGCATTGACGTTACCAACTTTTTGTGGAAAGTGCTGACCCCCCCCCCCCCTCTACCAAGTTGGGGAGGAGGTCAGCACTCTGGAGGCCCCAACATGATAACGTAATATCTGGATAGCAAGTTTTAGTCATTTTTCCTCATTTCCTCCTTTCTCCTCAAGTCCCACCCTCTGCTACATATATGGGCTTAGGCTAGGCATAGGCCTAGGCTTAGGCTTAGACCATACTTGGGCAAGGGGAGAGGGTTTATCCAAAATGCACTAGTGTTATCAACTTTTTGTGAAAGGGACTAGCCCCCTCCTCTCAACATGATAATGTAATGTCTGGATGACCCTTTACCATATGTGGATGAACACATTTCCTCATAGCTTGTACAAAATCAAAACTAATCTGACCGCAACCAAT
Organism: Acrobeloides nanus; assembly: GCA_900406225.1. Classification (NCBI taxonomy): domain Eukaryota; kingdom Metazoa; phylum Nematoda; class Chromadorea; order Rhabditida; family Cephalobidae; genus Acrobeloides; species Acrobeloides nanus. The sequence continues at coordinate 8,967 of OZJO01021952.1, read as the reverse complement.
GATTCCCCAACGAAGATGGGACATTTTTCTGAGATAGAGATTTGAACAGACATGAATGATGCCCACATAGCTTAGTGGATAAGTAAGGCAATTGTCCGATCTGGCAAGTTAAGCAACATTGGGCCCGCAGGGTCAAAACTTAAGAATTTCAAAAAAATTTTGTGATTTTAAGAGGCAGATATTTTTTGCTCCATGAAAATCAAACATTTTTTTGAATAAAGTTTTGACCCTGTGGACTCAACGTCGCTTAACTTGCCAGATCGGACAGTCGCCTTATTTATCCACTAAGTTATGTGGTCAGCGCTTTTATTTTCTCTCGTGCTGAAACAGACTATAAGACCTAGAAAATGGTCAGTTTTAGCCGAACAAAAAATAATCGATTGAGTACAAAGATTTCAGCTGGCAAACAACAAACTAGCCCACTTGAGTTTTGTCCAACCACTTATTTGCTAGAAGAACAATCGTCACAAAAAGTTTTTTGTTGTTTGTTAATTTTTTTAAATTTTCGATTCTTATACAGACTAAAAATAACACCAAAGCCAAGATAGAGATTGACCCTGATTCAGGGAATGGATAACAAAAAAAACCAAGATAGAGATAATACAGGGTGTTCCAAAAAAGTGAAATTTTCGAGATTTTTCATGAATTTTGGACCCGACAATCGTTTGTTTAGTGTAGAAAATAGTTCTTCTTTGCTTTTGTAAATCTTCTCCATTAAACGACCAGTCCAGTAATTTACAACCACATTAAAAAATGATATATTTGGAAAGATCATGAAAAATGGAGCTTTTTTTGTTTTTACGGCATGTTCTGAATCGTTGTAGTTTTTGAGATAATTGCGTTTGAAATTTTAAATTTGTTACAAACTCTTCGTTGTAATACACAAACTTTTTTGCGAAAAAATCGATTTTTGCATCAATTTTTTCAATTTTCATAAAATGAACATTGTAGCAATTTTTTATAGCTAAATGAGACGAACAAAATGACAC
>OZJO01021948.1:0-73225 GCA_900406225.1 Acrobeloides nanus | reverse complement strand
GCCTTGAAAAAAAGCTAGAAAATTTTTTAGCTTTTTTTCTTTGGAAATGACCTCTTCTAGGGGTAACTTTATGTGGGAAATCGATTGCGCACATTTTCGAATACAGTTGCACAACCCCGGTAAAATTTTACCTGGAGATAGTTCATGGAGTGGGAGAGGGATAGGTCATGGGGTGGGAGAGGGGTAGGTCATTGGTCTCCGGCGCCGGGGGACCCCCTTCCAAAAAAAGGTCGCCAAACTACGGGGGGTGAGTCATAAAAACAAAAATTTTAAATGTGTTGAAAAAATTGAAAAATTGAGATTTTTTACCACGGTGCCCTTCCCCAAATTGGATTTTGGCTATAGATCTGCTCGATTCGATTCTTGTTTGTACCTCTTTTATATAAAACTAGTCCACCTCTTTATGTATAAAACTAGGTATATTATGAAAGCTGTTTGTTTTTGAGTTGGTTAGCGCCTCTTCCTCCGGATAGTGTCATCAGATGTCCTCCGATCGGGCTAAGCTGATTAACAAGCACTTAAGCTGACAGTTCAGAAAGTTATCTAGGGGGTATAAAATGCGAGAAGAGAGAAAGGGATATTTGATTAGGTCGGCGGAGGGCTGTTTTTGCTTCCTTGCGATAAAAGGTTTTAAAAAGTGTGTTAAATGTATAGTTTTTTAATATACAGGGTGATCAATAATTTTTTTTCTAAATGTTCAAGGATTTTAAATGATTTTCTTCTCAATATACAGTTGTTATTGATTCAGGGAAAAACTATCAGGTACATGTTTTCGTTGTAATACACACAAAATTTCAAAATTCATCAACTTCATACGCAATTCTCTCGAAAACGACAACAACCTTTTTTCCACTCGGACTGGTCCTTTAAAATTTGACCTAAAGCCATTTTCCCATAATAAATCTCCGCTGTCTCAGTTTTCTCATTATTAGAGATGTTGATTGTGCTGATGCCTCATAATTGGAAGATGATGATAAGAAAAGGATTTATAAACCAATTTTCGATTATTCAATTGTCATGGTTTTATTGCAATTGAAAAGTTGAGAGATTAAATTTCTGCGTCGTTCCATCTTCTATTTTATTTGCGACATAAAATTTATGGGTTTTGGCCCAAAATAGTTTTTGTATCACGTGCCTATGGTGATATTTTTACGCGCTGATTTTGTGCCGGGAGTAACAATCGGAGTCCGTTCTCCGAAAAAAATTTTTTTTGAAAATTTAAAAAAAATACATTAGGGGTAATTTTATGCGAGAATCGATTCCGCGCATTCCCGAAGCATGAAAACGCTTCCTTGACCCTGATTCAGGGAAGGGATCGGTGTATTGAAGCGAAAATCAAACATTTTCGGATTTTTATGAAAAAATCCAAGATAAACTTTTTTGACATGCTTGAACGCAGCCTAACCGGCTATTTTGTATCCTTACACTGGACATGATAGGTTAAATTCAACGCTGTCATCGAAAAATTGAAAAACGTCCTCGACGTTTTGCACCCGATTTTTTGTCATCATTACATCAGTTCGAATTTTTACTAATCAAAACAGGGTGAGTAAAGAAAGGTGCATTTTTGTGATTTTTGGACCTTTAAAAATTTTTTGGGATTGGAAAATTTTTTAAACTAAAAATAACTCATATAGGGGTAATTTTATGCAGGAAATCGATTACGTGCATTTCTGAAGCATGGAAACGATTCTTTGACCCTGATTCAGGGAACGGATTCGGTGTATTAACGCTAAAATCGAAAAAATGTCTATTTTCGCTCTGAAAGCATCCACGGAGGTAATTTTATGCGGAGAATCTTGCGCACATTTTCTGAGCATGAAAAATTATCTTGATCCTGATTCAGAGAATGGAGTTGGTGTACAGGTGAAAAAAGAAAAATTTTCCTAGAAAAGCGTTTCCTAGAAAAAAGTCTAAATTTAAGCCAACTTTTGATAATTCTACCTTCGTTTTAATCTTACTTACAACTTTGTACTTGTGTACACTTCCAACTAAAAAATCTATTGATAATCCATGCGCGCTGGAAAAATTCCAGCCACAAAAACGAGACGGATTGTTATAGGCCGATTAAAGTGGGTATGATACATGAGTTTTTTTTCGTTTGTTATGCTCGAAACATTTTGATATGAAGATTTCCGGTTTAATTTTTTTCAGAGACAATTTTTGCTCTATTTAGATATGTGTGCATGCATTAAAGGACCAGTCTACTTTTGTGTTTTTGATGCCAAATGATAGAGCAAAAAATTTTGAGCATTTTTTGCTTTTACGGCACTACTTGAAAATCTAACGGTTAAAAGTTATGAGTGAAAAAAAACTGCGAAAAAATTTTCAAACGAGTTTGAACATTGAAACGAAAAAAAACATTGAGCTTGTATTCAGGCAAAATCAAATTGTTTATTGAAACGAATTATTAAATCATTGTAAAATTTAAAATCCTGACAGTTTGGGAACAAATACATAGAACAAATTTTTTATAACTCGCCGAGGCGGATAAAATGACACCAAAATTATTGAATTTTGAAAATGTTTTGGGTTATTGAAACGAAAACATGAATCAGAGTTTTCGTTTCAATAACCCAAAACATTTTCAAAATTCAATAATTTTGGTGTCATTTTACCCGCCTCGGCGAGTTATAAAAAATTTGTTCTATGTATTTTTTCCCAAACTGTCAAGATTTTGAATTTTACAATGATTTATTCATGCGTTTCAATAAACAATTTGATTTTGCTTGAATACAAACTCTTCTTTTTCGTTTCAATGTTCAAACTCGTTTGAAAATTTTTTTTTCGCAATTTTTTCGCTCATAACTTTTAACCGTTAGATTTCCAAGTAGTGCCGTAAAAGCAAAAAATGCTTAAAATTTTTTGCTCTAACACATGCCCTATTTTTCGTGCATTTTCAGAATATGAACAAAAGAATGGCAACTTTTTTCGAACGAACGCCTTTAGGCTGCGTTTAAGCATTTCAAAAAAGTTGTCACAAAGTTGTCAAAAAATGTCTAACTTTGCCTGAATTTCAATAAAATCGTGTTTATTGAAACGATTAGTCATGAACCATGAAATTTTATTGATTGACAAGCAAAACAACCAATAAAATTTTATGCTTCATGACCAATCGTTTCAATAAACAATTTTATTGAAAATCAGGCAAAATTAGACAACTTTTTTGACATGCTTGAACGCAGCCTTAAAGCAAAGAGATAAGACCAAGATTCAAAATTTCCGCAAACTTTCGTTTCAAAACGCACATTCTCTTGCACTACCCTATTTTATTACATAGATCACTAGTTTGGTCAATGATTTCGGGGCTGTAAAAACGTCTGGGTTTCCACTTTTGTTTTCTATTCATTGACAAAAGAAACTTTACAACAAATTTATGAGTTTGACCTGCCACTGAGTTATCGAAGAGAAACCCCACACACGCATTCTTTGTCGCTTCCGACTGCGTATCGGCTCAAATCACTTCTCACAGATCACCGGAAATAGACGGGTGTGAATGGTGCGTCTTTGACCAACATTAGCCCTTGGCAACAGAAAAGTGATATCAGCAAGGGGGTGTATAAAATGACGGTTCAAAAATTTGCAAAACAAGGTACAAGAAATTCCGGGATCGGAGACATGTTTTGTTGCATGGTTATTCAACAACGAGAAACTTCTTCTTCCCAAAAAATGATGTGATGCTCTGTGTATTTTTTGACGTCAGCTGATCGATTGCCTCGAGGGCGTCATTCGAACACTACTTATTTGTGATCTTTTCCGTGACATACTCATATATTTTTGGGTCGCTTTGTGCACAATTTTCGGTGTTTTTAACGGTTTTATTTTGTTATTGAAAAAGTTTTTTTCAATTTTGTAAGTTGTTGTGAGCAGTGGCGTAATTTCGGCCGAGGGAAGCACATAAGATTTTTCAAAAATTTTCAATAAAATTTCGAAAAAATCATAAGGAGGTATATTTTAAAATTTTTTCATCTCTTCGGGTCGAATGGGAGGGCAGCTTCCCCCTGCTCCCCCCGTAATTACGCCAAAAAATTCGATTTTTGCACAAAATCAGAATTTGCATCAAAAATTCGGTTTTTCAGAAAAAATCAATTTTGTGTGAAAAATTGAATTTTTGAAAAAATATTTTTCACACAAATTCGATTTTTGAGAATAAAAAAATTTCTTTAAATTTGACCAGTTTTCGTTCGATCTTTTGATTCTCGATCTCCGTTGAGATCGAATGGAGAAATGATTTTTTGTGGATCAAAGACGTCATCGCGCACCAAAAACTCGTCGGACATCCAAGATGCTCGTGAAAAATTTTTAACGCTCTTATGTCCCTATGTTCCTTCGCTAAAGTGACGTCTTTTTCTAGCGTCGAAAAGAGTTCGAGATTATCATATATAAAAAATGGTTGGAAACTAGATTTTTCAAACAATTTGTAAGTGGCTTTTGCTTCGTGTTGGTCATTCGTATATAGGTTTTCGAATTTTTGGTCAGCGCTTATTTTCTTTATACATGAAGATGATGTTTTTTTATTATTAGGACGTAATTTTTCTTCTCCTTTTTGATTATTTTATAGGCTGTGGTTGTTTTTGTTGAAACAGTCTAAAGTCTGTCATACGGAGAGGTTACAAAAAGCGCCGGAAGCCTAGTGGATAGCATCATATACTTCGAGTTTGAAGACCCAGGTTCAATCCCTCTCGGAACCAAACCTTTTTGCATCGTCCAAAATTGATGAAAATTTTTGCCTAGGGGTAATTTTATGCGAAAAACACGATGGTGATATTATTTTTTCATGAGAATTTTTATAAAATAGAAAAATCAATTTTTTACCTATGCTTGAAAAGCATCAGTAAAAGTTTTTTTCTGGTCGAGAAAAACAATTTTGACATCATTTTAAATTTTTTTACAATCTAAAAATTAATGATTATCGTGATGATTTCATTTCCTTCATTAATTCGATGAATCGCTTTTAATTTTAAGTATTACTTGAAATTTACCGGCCAAAATTAATTCGATTATCCTCTTTTTTGCGGTTTTTGAACGATTTTTATAGAAAATCATGTGAAAAATTGAATTTTTTTGGCAAAAATTCAATTTTTGTGCAAAATCAGAATTTTCAACGAAAATTTGATTTTTCACAAAAACAATTTTTTATGAAAAATTGAATTTTGGCAAAAATTCGGTTTTTCACAAAAAATCAACTTTTGTGAAAATTAATTCGATTATTCTCTTTTTTGCAGTTTTTGAACGATTTTTCTAGAAAATCATAGCCAAAAAATCATACTGGTTTGGCTTGTTTGATTGATCACATCGCATAAAACCCCCAATTGCGTTAGCAATTGAACTAACTTATATGCTTTAAAAGGTAGAAAAAAACTATCATTTTGACCTTTAACAAATTGATTCAAGTTGAGTGTTTAATGTTTAATTTTTGCTCAATCGTTTTTTTATCGGGCGTAACGAATTTGTGTTACGATTATTTTGACAGCTATCTCCAAAGAACGAGCGAAAATCTTTTCAAACATTAATTTGTCGCATATTTTAGGGTATCATGAGGTGGAAAATACCAAAAGAAATTTTTTTAAAACCTTTTTTGCACGAATGCACTAAGGAAGGACAAGTGACAATTCTTGTAACCAACCAGAAATATGCGAATTTTGAGCACGAACATAAATTGTTCATAGTGACGATGGGGTAAAATTTGTCTCGGGATGACAAATTTGTCACTACTATCATTAAGAACAATTTATGCTCATGCTCAAAATTCGCATATTTCTGGCCGATGACAAAGATGGTCACTTATTGTTTCTTGTTCATCCCTACAACCAATGAAATTTTCTCACTAAGAGTGCGCGCTAGCGGTCGTGAAACGCATTTCACGATGATTTCCGGACGCTAGCAGTCCGGAAATCCGGACTAATTTCCAGACGGCATCCGGAAACGGGTTTGAATTTGCTTGAATATTGACACGAAAACCCTGAATTTTACATTTTTTTAAGTACGCTTAATTATTGGGTGTATTAAAAAACAAAGACGGCATTCTTTATAGTTTGACGAGACGAACAAAACGATATCAAATTTATCCAATTTGGTAATTATTTTGGGTTATTGGAACGAAAACTCTGATTCAGGGTTTTCGTTTCAATGACCCAAAATAATTACCAAATTGGATAAATTTGGTGTCGTTTTGTTCGTCTCGTCAAATTATAAAGAATGTCGTATTTGTTTTGTTTTTTAATACACCAAGTAATTAAGCGTATTTAAAAAATTTAAAATTCAGGGTTTTCGTGTCAATATTCAGGCAAATTCAAACCCGTCTTCCGGACGGCTAGCGTCGGCAATTTGTAAAAGTACGACTGCGCCGAACACCCCAAACGGGTCCCAATTAGGTCTAAGCCTAAGACCTAAGCCTAGGCCTTAGGTTTAGGCCTAATTGGGACCCGTTTAGAGTGTTCGGCGCCCCGTGTGGTGCCCCGTTCGGCGCAGTCGTACTTTTACAAATTGCCCTAGCGTCCGGAAGTCGTCATGAAATGCGCTTCACGACTGCTAGCGCGCACTCCTACGTGCAAATTCTAATGAAAACTTGTCCTATTTTTTTCACAGATTTTATCTATACGATTTTTCCCTCATACTTTCCATGTCGCCTCTATATTTAGCTCATATAAAACACGATTATTAACAACAATCATGTTTTTGTCTAATGTCTCATGAGTTCACTTCAAAAGCCTAGAAGTTATTTTTATTTTCAATAAAAAATATCGAAAGGTGCATTTTTTGTACTTTATTTTTGAAAAAATTTCCTATTCAGCGAGAAGTGCACGAATCGAATTCAATTGTTTTTGCTTTTGTATCAAAACTTTTTGTTGAAAATTCTGATTTTGCGCAAAAATCAGAATTTTTTGTGAAAATTCTGATGGCGTATCACAGGGGGCACTTGCCCCCCGTGCTACGCTACTGGAGGCAATGGACCGGAAGTTTGAAAACTGCCTCTGGAGATGTAGTCATAGAACAAAAAGCTGTCCTCATTTCCTATTTTCGATATTTGCACATTAGTCAAAAATTTTTGTCTCCACCACGTGAGATGGTATTTCACTTTTCATTTCTTATTGTATATGACGAATTTTTGCATATCCGATGTAATGTCAAACAAACAGGTTCGATTGATCGACGAACCTTTTTTATTTGACGATTCATTGGTCGATTTGTTAATTTTCTCGAGTTTAAACTTTTCATTAGGAAGAAGAAAATCAATACAGGGTGAGCCAACAAAAAACTTCGTACCTTTGCGGTTTTGGTTCGAAAAGAGGCCGAGAGCCTGAGCTGGCCCTTTTTCGATCCCTGGCACTCAGTCTCTAGTTTATTTTACAAACTTTCGTGTTTTTTAATTAAATTTTTTGCTGCCTTATTTTATCTAAACTTTTTTTAGCTATGCCATCTCTAAACCAAGTATTTCGCCGTTTTGGCCAACGCACTAGCAAAAAACTTCGTCGCCCATCAATTCCTAAACTACATTCTGTAATTCGTCCCTCCGAAGACGATGAAATTTCTCCGGAACCTTCGTCATCTACTTTACCGGAATCTTTGTTATTACACTGCTTTGACGCAATCACCAACCCCTTTGAATTGTACCGTCTCCGAACTGTTAGTAAAGGCATAAAACGATACGTAGAACGTCGATTAGCTAAAGTTGTGGAAATGAATGTAAAACGAGTAAATTTCGATGCTATTTCTGCGACTTCTGTGAGCTCTACATCTGAAGTGGGACAAATGTTTATTTATGGGAGTAAATTTTGGCATGTTCATCCGGCTGGATACAAGGTAATAGGTGTTTGCATAAGTATCCAGCGTTTTTGAGCACTTATTCGGAATGCCCCTCCTGTGGGCCCACGTGGGGGGATTCTGAACCTTATTTGGAATGCCTCCCGTGGAGATAAAAAAAGAAAAGACACAAAAGATGTACGAAAAATTACAAAATTTATGCCATAAAAAATTGGAATTTTTGATAAAAATTAATTTGTGTTCGAGGAAAAATCGAAAAAATTTTTTTGGGTATTTTTTGGCCTTTTTACATAAAAAACTGTAAAAAAGGCCAAAAAATACCCAAAAATTTGTAAGGACAAGTGGGATTTGCAAATTTTAGGTGCTCATGCGCTTAGCGAACGATGACACCAAAGTTGAAATTTTGGTTGACAATCACTGGACTTCAAAAGATGTTATAACCCTATGTGGAGCGATGAATATTTTCAGAAAAAGCTTAAAGAAGATTTCTATAGATGCACCTATTGCTGAACTCGTAAGCAAATTTTAACAACAAAATGACCAAAATTTGCCATTTTGACCAAAATTCTTAATTTTCAGCTTAAAAACAAGCATTTTCCAAAAAAAATTTCGCCTACAGCGCTCTTTTTTGCTTTGACTAAAGGATTTTACCAAAATTTTCTCAATTTTTACATTTTTTCCGCTAAAAAATCATAATTTTCTGAGCATTTTCAGCATAAAAATTAAACAACGAATAAATCTCCCAAAACCACAAAAGTGCCATTTTCTTGGGACAGCCTGTAATTTTTTGAAAATTTTTCAGATCATTGCCAGTCTTTCAATGGTCGATCTTGACCGCTGGTACGCTTTTCAATGCTTTATGAAAGCCGTAAACGACTACCAAATGCAGTTGGCTATTCTGAATCTCCCCGCTCCGGATCCTAACAATCCACCGGAGCTATATTGGCCTTGTGTTGAAGAGCTGACCATCAGGACGACTGAAAAAGAATCATCTCATTTAGCTAGGTTAGTTACCAAAATTGGGAGCTACTACACAATAGGGGGGGGGGGAGCATCCACGTGGAAATTTTTCCTCGTCAAATTCGGATTCCCCGCATGTTTTTACCCGTAGAGAGGTCATTTCCAGAAAAATTTGTTCAGTGATGGCCTATTGTGTAGTAGCTCCCAAAATTGCATCAAAAACGTAATTTTATGCAAATTTTTAGAATTCTTGATTATGGTGTCCGCTCACATTTTGTCATGGATCGAAGAAGGTTGGATGTGTTGAAAGTGATTATTATGGATGGTCAAGAAATGAATAGAAATTTTATTCGAAATTTGTATCATTTTCGTTGTTGGGCCGGCTCCGCTGGTTTTGATGATCGGTATTCGCAACAGAATTGTTTAAATGTTGCCTGAATCAGGGAGGACATCCTTGCTATATTTCTACTTTATCACTACCCACTTTATCATTCATAGAATCAATCTTTTTAAAGGGGGAGAACCTATTGAGGCAAGTTATCGCAAAAAAATTTTTCAACACGTAAAAAATGTTCGAAACGATGAAAAAATACTGTTTTCGACGAAAAATTGAAAAAAATTTTTGGGTGTTTTTTGAGCACATACAAATTTTTATTGATTGAAACTTGCTGTAAAAAAGGCCAAAAAACACCCAAATTTTTTTTCGATTTTTCCTCGAAAACAGTATTGTTTTTTCATCATTTGAACATTTTTTACGTTTGTCGAAAATTTTTTGAAAAATAAAGTTTTTTGCAATAACTCGCCTCAATTGGCCCTCGCCCTTTAAAAAAAGAAAATGCGAATTTTAGTCGATAAGAAAAATTAGCATTTTCATTGTATGCATTCCATCTTTTAAAATAAAATGTCAATTTTGATTAGTGTGTTGAAACTAGAGTATTTTATTTTAATAACGTAATAAAGGATAGGAATGAATTTTCGCTTATTGTCAATTTTATATATACATATCGTTTTTTAACACTGTATAAATGTTTTTCTCTTTAATAAAATTTGCATAATCATATTTAATCACAAGTACCGAGGGTCGAGCGCATCCGGCGCAGGGATGCAACAGAACAAAACCGGAACGGAGGAACTGGCCCAAAAAGTATCAAGGGGCAAAGGTTCGGGGAAAACGTCCAAAAGTTCGGGGAAAGACCGATAAAAATTCGGGAACCCCCGACATTTTTGCGCTTTTTGTATTGAAAACACCGAAAAAAGCAAAATGCAACAGTGGTAGTGTCCCCGAATTGTTTGGTTGGGCCAGGTGAAAAGCCATCACCTCATCCAAAGCCTGATTTGCACCCTAAAAAGATGCAGCTTAGTGTATGGTGGGATCTACGAGGACAGATATACTGGGAGTTGTTGGATTCGAAAGTGCGCATGAATGCGCTCTTTTATACACAACAATTCGACAGCCTGGCTGAAGCAGTCCGTCAAAAGAGGCCTGACAACACCAAGATCATCCTACAGTACGGCAACGCTAAATCTCATACTGCAAAGCTGACAAAGGCCAAAATTCAGGAGCTTAGTTGGGAAATTTTACCCCATCCTCCTTATTCACCGGATCTTGCGCCATCGGCTACCACCTTTTCCGAGACCTACAAGTTACCCTTGAAGGTGTGCACTGTTGATGAAGAAGCCAAAATATGACTTACATAATGTTGATGCGCGAAGCGTGCGTCAGGCTCAAATAAAGTTTACGAAAGTTGATCTTTCTAAATTGTGTATTTTAAAAATCGAATGATTTCTTGTACTAATGTATGCTTCATATTTTTGATATTTGATTTACTTTCGATGTTTGATCTCTAATTTTTGAAAGAATGTGGCCAGGGCATAGTTTTTCGCCTATTAAGCCTATTTTCCTTTTTCTTTAGTGCTAATCTATGCGCTATGATTCCGTCTGAAACTGTTACTAAGCCAGTATTTTTTGTCTGAAGATAATAGCCTCGAACTCATTTACTGATAACAAAACGGATTCATAAAAAACAATATATGTGAAATCATGCATTTGTTTTATCATATGGCTGTGTGTGTGGTTGAGTTTGGTTTAATCCACAATCTTTGTTCGAAATGGTTTATATTTTTAAAAATTCGCCCAAGGACTTAAATTTTATGCACTAAAAATTTTTGAGCTCTTCCCTTGGGGAAACGCAATCAACAGGACTCCAAAAACTGATACTTTTTTGAAGGAAATTTTATGGAAAAATATCCTCTAGGGGTAATTTCCTAGCTGCAAAATAACATTGCCAACGTGTTCCTCGTAGGAAATTACCCCTAGAGGGAGGCACGTAGCGAGGGAGGGGGGGGGGCAATCCGGACAATTGCCTCTCCCCGTCAGGAAAAATTTTTCAAAAATCATAATCATAGCTGTACAAGGAGGGGGGTACTGGCGCCCTAAATACGACATGATCGCAAGGGACCCCCTCATAGCTGTATAAAGGGGGGGGGGTACTGGCTCCTAAATACGACATGGTCGCTTAAAAATTCTAGGCAAAATATTACAAATTTTCGGCAAAAAGACGAAGTGGGGGGGGGGACAGTACTCCCCCCCTTGTTCAGCTATGACCACAACCATCGGAAGACAGCGATCGAGCTCCAATTTTTGTTGGGCGTCCCCGAACTTTAGGACGTTTTTCCTGAACTCTTGCCCCTTGATATTATTATATATTGTCTTTATTTACTTGGATGTAATTGGGTTTTGTAATCTGTTTCCGAAGAACTTCAAATAAAAGAAATCTCCTTAAACGCTATTAATCCGAAGTAATACCTATTCTTTTATAGAGAGGATTGGGATGCTAGTTTAACTGATATTGCTAAAAAAATTGGTTATTCCAACTATGTTGAGATGCTCGATGAATTCAATGATGTGGTTCGGCTTAAATTCAACATGCAAAAATCCGATATGATGATTTATCCTGTCACACAGCAAGCTACTCAACACCAAATGAGCTTGATTAATGAATCAAAATCTAGGAAGTAAGTGATTTTTTGTATATGATTTGTTCTGATACTTAGCTTTTTAGGTTAAATAAGTTAATCAAGTACAAGCCAATGAATGTTCTGCCGCCGAAAAATTTGACTTATCAAAACACTGCTCGAGGCAGAATTCGACATTCTTCAGCCTCGGTTTATGCTCGTCACGCTGCGAATACCACATTTGCTAATCAAGGAACGAATGGACATGCTAGTTTCAACACCACAAAAAGCAATGTTAAGCAAAAGAATTCAGCAGCACGTTTTAATAGCTCTTCGCATAGAACTTTGCTAAATGGTTAGTACAGGTGGCGCTCAAAAAACCGGGCACTTTGAAAAATGTTTTTAACGTGTTTTTTTGAAAGTTTAAAAGAGCAGCTAATGAATTATGGGTAGATGTGACAGATCTTAATTCCGTGAAAGGTTTTTTGTGCGCCACCCTGTATAGTCGGCGTCAGTAGTATCCGGTGTTTGTATCACTGTAGTTGTTTACAGCCTAAGTGATCTAATATTAAATCATTTTTAAGATCAGAAACGTACTTCTGTGAAAGTATCCCGACCGAAATTTTCTCTTGCCGATAACAGCACTAATTCAGACGACTCTGAAGCACGGTATCTTTCGATGGGTTCCGATTTTGATCCTCAACATCCTAAAAATACTTCAAAAGTTAAGTTGAACGTGGTTTCTGATTCGAGTTTTGCCCGGAATGCTTCTTTGCCTCAAGAGGTCGATTTGAATTTTAAAAGTCAAGCAGAAGACATGGATATGAAAGTTGGGAATAACAAAGTTAATGTTGAGTTTGAAACTCTAGCACAGCATTATGTTCTTGTTGCACATGATGTAAGTGTTGAATAAGAGCTTGCTTTTTATTGTTTTGGGGACCACTATGATTTTGAAATTTTTTCACAAATTTTGAGTAAAAACATAAAGAGGATCATTAAGAACATTTTTTTGATTTTAGGGGGTGAATGCTCCAGGTCTCCCTTCTCAACTCGCGTATGGCTCTGTATGTTCGCGATCAACTAGAACAAATTTTAGTATTTAGTGATAGTGAAGAGGAAGATTCTGAATAAAGTTTTCTGTATGAGGGTTTTAGAAGCGTTTTTTCGCTTTGAGAATGCGCATAATCGATTTCTCGCACAAAATTACCTCTAGAGGGGTCTTTCCTGCAAAAAACGTTGCTCCCTAACACCGCCCTTGTTATGTACTTCAAAGGTACCCCCGGGTAAAAGGCTTCGGTTGGATGAATGACCCGTTCAGGAGGGGGGGGGGGGGGGGGGGGGGGGGGGGGGGGTAAAGAGAGGGTAAAAAATATTTAAAAAAAGAATTTTTCAAAAAAATCACCACTCCTATGATTTTTTATATTTTTACTGCTGAGTAAAGAATACGGCAAAATGAATAAAAATTTTGAATTTTTGTTGAAAAATTGCAAAATTTTATGAAAAAAATCCATTCATTCATCATGATGAATGAATTTTAGCAAAAAATTTGACTTAGAAACTGTGATAGATGGATAAATGGCCAAATTTTGGCTGTCGGATGAGTGGTGAGGGGAGTAATTTTTACCCTTTTCTTTTTTTAGGTATGCCTTGTTATTATCTAGAAATTTATAGATTTATGTAGTCCTGCGTGCTTTTCTGAAATCTAGTAGTAGTAGAAAATCTAGCTTTTTGGAAGCTGGATGTGAAATAATAGACTTAGAAACTGTGCTTGATCAATTGCCTTACAACATTAAACTCGAATTTATGGATCTTTTTGCTATTCTTCTTATGTTTTTTGAACAGAATTTTGAGATAATTGAAGGTAGATTTTTATCTGTACAAAGTGAGCCAACAAAAAATCGTACTTTTGCGTTTTTTGGCGAAAAATTTTTTTAAATTGCATGAAGATAATCTTTTATGTGATTTTTGAAAAAAATTTTTTTAATTTTTCACCAAAAAACTCAAAAGTACGGTTTTTTGTTGACTCACTCTGTACTGTTTTGTTTGAAAGATTTGCATATTTTTAGCTGTTTTGAATGGTTGGCCGCATGTTAAAATTCTTCCTGTTAAAGGAAAAGATCCTATTTTAGAGGTATTTTTTTGCATCCCGTTTAATCTGGCAAATTAAACAACGTTAGGCCAGCAAATTCTATCCCACTAAGGCGAAAACTTCGATATACAAAACACTTTCCTTACAAAGAATGGGGCAAAAATTTTGGAGCTGTACGGCCTGGGGGGGGGGCGCACTTAATGTGGCTCCAAAGGCCAAAGTAGAAAAACGTTAAAATTTTTATAGAAACACACTCCCTAGGGGTAAAAATTGACGCGGAACACGCTGATGCTATTATTTTCACTTCAAAATCTTCGAAAGCATATGAATTTTTGCATTTTTCTCAATAATAATCTTTATACAACTTGAGTTAACTTGTATAAAGATTATTATGAAAAAAGTGCAAAAATTCATATGTTTTCGAAGATTTTGGAGTGAAAATAATAGCACCAACGTGTTCCGCGTCAATTTTTACCCCTAGGGGGTGTGTTTTGCATTGTAGGATTGTATTTTTTAGTCGCATCGATTTTTTAGCTCGATAAAATTGCAAAACATCTCCTTTGGGCCTATGAATATCATTTTGTGGCGGATAAAATCGAATTTGGAGAAGTGAAACCCATTGAAATCTGTGGATTTACAAATCCAGATGAACCTATTGTTATGAGTTTATGTGAAAACAAGGTTGTTTATAAGCAAATGAACAAGGAATTAAGGTAAAATGTTGTTTAATTTCGATTTTTTCCAAGTTCAGAGTTGCCCAAATGTCCTTATTAACAAGATTTGACCTTATTTTTACACATTTAGTTAAGATTTGTTATTTTTCCTTATAATTCCTTATTTTTCTTCCAGATTTTAAGAGGCGATATCTCGGAAATTCGCACAGGAGGTGGTAGTAGGACAAAAAGTGTTGCTACAAACTTGAAGCCTGAATTATTTTTAAGTACCTAGTGAGTGATTAACATAAAAGTTAGGTCCCGTGCCCTTATACTTGTAGAGAAATTGAGGAGTCATGTTTAGCGAAAATCGGCTTTCGGACCATTTAGTTTTTTATCATAACTTTTTTTCTCTTTAAATGCATTTCCTACAATTTCAAGCACGTTTTTACTGCCCGTCATTGCCCTTTCCAACGACACTAAGACTATGTCCCAAGCATTTATAGTTTTCGAGAAAAATGACTTTCTTTCAAAAAATAACGATTTTTGACCCCCCTCAAAAATTCACTTTTTGGGCTGTAGGTCGAAATTTTCTGAAGATACATGTATCGAGCCGCACATAAAAATAAACTCGAATTCCTGGTCGAAATCACTGTGATCAAGTCCTTTTTCAGAAATCGTTCTCTAAAAAATGTAAAAATCGCTAACGAAGTGGAGCGTGACCTTAAAACATAGGAGGGGGAAGATCCATGGATGGATTTTGAAGTCGGAAAATCATTTTTTAGTGTGCCAAAAGTTCAGGCATAAATTCCTGATTACTAAAAACAAAAAGTTTTGGCATAGATTCGAATGAAACGAAAGGTTTGAAACGATACGAATGAAACTACATAATGAAAAAAACGCCTAAAAAAATTTCTGCCTACGTCCCTTGTTATATTATGTTATAAATTAATTTTTACTTATATTTAGTTAAAAATAAAGCTTATTGCAAAATTTGAGTGTGTTTTTAAAAATGTCCTTATTTTCGGAGGTGAAATCTTGCTTTTTTTGCTCAAATGTCCTTATTTTGATTTTTTTTGTGCTGAAAACCCTGATCAAGTTTGATTTTTTAGAACCCATCAAGACCGATTTTCCAAATTAGCCAATCCTGTTGCTGGTCGAGGTTGTCTTTTCTGGAGCAAAAGCGGTGGACAATTCTATCGAGTACTCATCCAGAAAGTCTATCCAACGAATGTGGATATCTATCTGGTCGATGAAGGAGTTTACTATCAAGCTGATCTGGAGCTACTTTACTACTTACCTGAGAAATTCTATAGCTACCCGGCGTTTGCAATTCAGGCTAATGTGACTGGATTGTCGAAGAGATTGCACGAGTCACTTCAATTAAATGCATCGGATTTGGTGGGTTTAACACAGGAATGCCAAGAACAGTTGTTTCAAAATCAGCAAATCTGTACATCAAACTTGCCTAAAAGTTGCAATTTTTGACCAAAAATGTTCAAATTTTCATAAAAAATCGAATTTTTATAAGCATTTTCAACTTAAAAACAAGCATTTAAAAAAAAATTTCGCGTTAAGGTCATAGCCCAATGAAACCTTTGATTAATAGAGATATGATTTTCAGCAAAACCCAAAATACAAGACGTCAAAATGCATGAATATTAAGAGAGATGGAAAATGTCCCTTTGGTACAAAGTGTAGCTTTATTCATCCTGAAGATGACGAAGAGAAAGTACAGTATAGTTATAGTGATGCTCAAAGTTACAAAAATTGAAATTTGCTACTGTTGAGGTTGGTATTGTAGTCGTGAGCTTGTGCGGCGCACTGCAGCACCCATCTGAGGATGCCATCCATAAATACGTTTGCAGACAGCTGAAAAATTCGTATAATTTTAAGTTCAGGTTGAACCGTCAAAATGACGAGTTTTCAAAAAAATCTCTTGAAAATCCCTATTAATGTTTAACATTAATAGGGGTTTATCAAGAAATTTTTTGAAAATTTTCGTCACTTTGACAGTTCAACCTGAACTCGAAAATTATGCGAATATCGAAATTTGTCTTGGTCCCTTCCCATGTTTTTGCCCAAATTTTCGAAAAAAATAAGGGGAACCAAGCTAAAAAATTTTTTTGAAAAGGTTCCCTCATTCTTGGAGTCTGGCTACGCCACTGGTGACAATGGAGCCATATAGTGTTCAAAATTCGTATTTTATGATCAGTGACAAAATGGTAACTTTGAGCACATCCTTAGTTGTTTGATATACAGTCATAAACTAACTGTTTAAATTGTTTTTTTTTAAGAATCATCTCTACAAAAAAGCGCTAGCAACAATTGCGGACCGAAAAGTTGAAGCCGGATTCGATATCGTCACGAAATCATTGTATGGCCTCAAAATTTGGAATGTACATTTAACGGTGCATCTTCTTAATCTTGTGGTTGATTTCCTTGATTATATGGAAGTATATGTAAAATAGTTTTGAATCGTATTGGTTTTTGTTTATATTCTTGTTTTTTGTTGTTCTTATACCTCAAATTTTTAAAAAAAGTAAAATATTACTCGATGGAATTAGAACTAGTCTGTTATAATATACGTTAGGAGTTGATGATTTTATGTTTTTTATTTCGTGTTAGTGTTTCAACTTTCTCTTGATTCAAGTTTTTCCTTTTCGCTTGAATCAATTTTGAGTTTATTGTTCATTATAACGACTTGCCTGACATTGTAATTCGAAATCGGAATGCAATCGCGTTTCTGATTTCGATTTGCTTCTTTTGTTCGTCTCTCAATTCCAAAACTAGAAATGAAACTTTGGCGCTTTGAGTTAAAGGGGACGGTGCACGCTCTAACAATTTTGAAGAACAGATTTTCGTGCCAATAATTAGGTCTAATTGCAATTAAAGCAAAAATAACGTTAAAAAAATCGTATGTTGCAAGCATTCTATGTAAAAAAATTGAAAAGCGTTGAAAAAAGAAACTAAAATGTTTGTTTGTATGAAGAAAATTTTATTTTTTTCAACAAAGCTTTCAAGCGTTTCAAAAAATTTGGAACAAAAAACTTTTGAAAAACAATCAAAAATTGCCTGAATTGCAATTAGATCTAATTATTGACACGAAAATCTGTTCTTCAAAATTGTTAGAGCTTACACCGCCCCTTTAACTTTTCCTCCTTTTCTTTACTCTGACGTTGTGCTCTTTTTGTTCTTATCTGATTTGACTACGATTATACGAAATAAATGATTTTACAAAACTTTTAGAACGACTGAGGAAGGTCGCGAAAAAATTGAAAAATTCGAAAAAAAATTTTGAACTCATCCTTTGCCTATAGAAAAATGACCGTTTCCACCAACTTCTAGGAGTCATAGCGCCAAGGGGAGAGGTCGCCGGGAGCTCTGAATAAAAGTTGTATAACTCGGTGAGTTATATCAGAATATTGATCTAAATTTTCGTTCAGAGATAAATTTGGTGACATCCGAAGCTCGGTTTTCTCGCGGGACGTGTTTTAATGTAAATAAATCGAATTATTATTTTTTAATATTTAGTGATAAACTTCAAAAATTTGCTTGGAGCAATTTTTTTCGTCCTTTAGAAGAATTTCGCTCATCCGTAACATCAAATCGTTCGTTGCGTTTTCATAGCAACATCGAAAATTTCATGTGTTCGCCGGCTGGCTGACCTTGAAAAAACATCCGATCACATCTCATTTGAAATGGCAGCCATTTTTTAAACAAAGATCGTTAAGACAAGGCCAGAAAACGGCTCCACAAAAAATCGCAGATGGAGCAACGTCCTTCGGCTATTTGCGGCTTCATGGGTGGCATTTGATTTGCGGCTTCATGGGTGGCACTTTTTATTATGCGAATTCCGGACACTGTTAATTGAAGATAATCAAAAAGATTATGACAATCATAATCTCAATTTGCACCACTCTAATAACGTGGAGCAAATCGGGTGCTGTATTATAAATCTCAATTGTCAAATATGAAATCTTTATTTCATTTATAGACCGAAAAAGTCTCATATATATTCTAAGAAAGCATCTGGGAGAGAAAAAAACACTGAGACTACACTTAATGGAAAAAAGATAAACATACAATATTTAGTGCCCAATAATAAATTCTCAACTGGCTTAATATTGGAGGGGTTTAAATTTTTTTACAGGGTGAGCAAAAAACCCGTACTTTTGCGTTTTTTTGCGAAAATTGTTCAACAAAGTTTTTTCAACAATCGCATGAAGATACCCCTTATAGGTGTTTTGAAAAAATTTTCACCAAAAAACGTAAAAGTACGGTTTTTTTTTTGGCTCATCCTGTAATACAAAAATTTGATTCAGTTTTTAACAATTTTTAAATTTAAGAGCCCCAAGGAAACATACATATAAGGCAAGAATATTTTTTGTAATTTTTATAAAATGATATAAAAAAATTATAGCTTTTCACCGGCTATTATTGCAAAGTCATAAAAATACAACAAAAAAAACTAACAAATTAACCGAATAAATTGGACACCGAGCGCCTACAGCGCTCTCGACCGTCAATTTCCAAGTGGAGCTTCCGAGTGTCGCTTCCAACGTTGCCTGATTCAATTGAATTTGATTGTCAACACGATTGATGAAAACACCGGACACACTCACGCACAGAAATTATTACACGTTTTATATAAGAAGACCTTGAAATTAAAAAAAGACCGGAAACATAAAAATTTTCATAAAATACCCATAAAAAAATACTTGGCAAATAAATGTTTGAGTCAAAAATGTTTGAGTATTGGCACGAAAATCTGATTGGTTAAGCTCAAAATAAAATTTTGAAACATTGTTGGCTCAAAAAATAAAATTTTACAATCTAAAAAATTAGAATAATGTATTAGGAGTAATCAATGAATTTGGTGGTGTCATCGGTGGAGTCATGAAGCTTGACGTTAGCTGTTGTTGAAATTGTTGAAACAACGCAGCAAGATTGGGTTGTGTTGTGGCCAACGGGATAGCTCCAATTCCAGGGAACGAAAGCAGAAGTTGAGGCTGTGGCAACCTAAAAAATAAAATCTTTCAAAAATTTGAATAACAAAAAGTTGAGCTTACAAATTTCAATCATACTTTAAAGCTCAAAGTTACAAAAAGTGACAATTTTGTCATGCGAATTTTGGGACGATATAAAAATTTGTTTGCGGCGACAAATTTGTCAGTACGAAAATTTTTTTAAATGTCAATTTTTAGTCCAAAAAATTCAATTTTTACGCATAAAATTGCGTGTTGTCGACTTATTGGCCTCGAAAGTACGCAATGGAGTATTTTAGATTATTAGAGTAGGTTACGGTAGATGAAAGTGGTGTTAAAAATGGGATTTTCGCAAAAATTGATTGAATAGAAATTTTTCAAAAGACTAACAATTCAAAAATTGATAAAAGCCTACACTGGAGATGTTGGAGAAACTTTCAATGTATCCATAAATGTACTATTGTTGGCGTTAAGAAAATTTTGTACTGAGGGATTTTGTACACCACATCCATTGACGACTGGAAACATATGATTTGGAAGAATCTCTGTTGTAGGACTTGGCAAGACTGAATTCTCGGGCTTTAGTTGAGTCATATTCATAGACATCATCCTGAGCAGATTCATCATCTGGTCTGGAGTCATGTTTGACAAATTTGGCAATGGGCTCTGCCGTGGAAGATTTTGGCCCAAGTCGTTGGCATTTGACGAAGAAATAAAATTTCGAAGAAATGCTTCATGCGAATTTGTAGCATGGAATTTGAGATCAGCATTCATGTTGAAACTGCTTGCCGAGGCTTGCGCGAACTGGAATCCTGACATTGTGTTGAAATTCGAGAAACATGGAATGGAGGAAGAGGTGCCAGCCGGGGGAGATCTATTTTCGACAGAAGAGCGCTGTTTCTGCTCGACTTCTTTGTGCTCCTTCTTTGCTTTTTGCTGATATCGGCGAAGCTTGATCTGTTCAGCCATTAGCTTTCTGCGATTTTCCACCAAAGCGCACTAAAAAAATGATATTTTTTATACTAAAAATCGTCAAAAATGGGTATTTTTGCACCCTCCCCTCGAAAAAATTAAAAAATAACGATTTTTCCACTTAAATGATATTTTTCACCAAAAATGGATATTTCCCCCCCCCCAAAAATGCACATATTTTTGTACATAAGATTTTTTTCCGAATATTTTTTTGTTGTTTCAATGGATTTTATCCAAAAAGTAAACTGTGTCAAGACTTACAAGATGGCATTCACAAGCCACATATGGGCATGTCGCTCTTTTATGCCCTCGAAGCGCATGTTTTTCTCCATGTGCACTACAGCGAGCGCATTTTGGATCTCTGATTCTTTTCCCGCTTGAATCTTTCTTGCCTTCCGATGGATCTTTCTTGGCTTGACTCAATTCATAATTGAGCCTTCTTCGGTGCTCCACCATGCTACACTCTTTGCATATACACGTAGCATATCTAAAAATAACAATTTTATTTGTACAAAAAATTTTTTAAATTCTGGGGGGGGGGGCAAGTGCCCCTGTTTTTGAAAAAATTTAAAAATTTCCTAAGGGTCCTTATGTTTTTTCCGATTTTCTAATTTTTCCTGCGCTCAAAATAAAAAATTCTTTCGGATTCATGTTCCCCATGCCAGAAAATCCTTTGAGTACAAAAAATCAGTCAATTTGGAGAAATTTTTGAAATTTCGATTTTTTTCACCTGAAATTTTTTGAAAAAAGACCATTTTTTTACCAAAAATCGTCAAAAATGGCTATTTTTGCCCCGTATAATTTTATTTGTACAAAATTTTTTTTTAAATCTCACCGACAAAAGGGTTTATGGCCTTTGCGAGGATGTTCTTCGCCATGGTTGAGACAGCGTTGACAAAAGTACTTCTTGTCGGTTATAGAAACGACATCAATGTCATCTTCGGGGGTACTTGGTGCATCCAAAGCTAAAAGTTAAAAAATTAATTTTTCCATCTGAAAAATGTGCCCAAAAAAGTTAGTGAAACAAGTTTTGAAGTTTTTATCAATAGTCTGCTATCGATCTCCCCATTTCCCTAGTGGATAAACAACAACTACTCTAGCCGAAAAAACTGCTAATTTCCAAATTTTACAGAAAAAACGGCAATGGTACATTTCCCAAGTAAAAAAAATGAAAAATCACAAAAGATATTTCCACGTTTTTACTTGGGAAATGCCCACTTCACTTTTACTTGGGAAGTGTTCACTTCACTTGGGAAATGTACCATTGCCAAAAAAACTTTAAATCCGTATCGATTTGTGCTACCGTAATCAGTCACTCTCATCTCTCTCTAACTTCTAACATTTTGGATCACCCATTGCGATGCAACATAAAACATTTCACATTGTTCCCCCATCCTATAAGAAGCCGAGGTCGCTTCGCGGAGTTTTTTTTCACATGAAATATGCATTCGACGAATCACATCAAACTATAATTTATTCGGCCTGCTCAGGCAATAAAAATTGAGGAAATTTTTTTCATCGTCAAAATTGTAGCGAATGGTTTTTTGTTGCCGCGACTTATGTGAGAAAAATATTGATTTTAATGAGAGAGGTTCAAAATGGAGACATGAAAACGATCATACTCAATATCAAGGAGAAAGTTTTGTCGGGAATTTCTTAAGGCCAAGTAAGCGCGTTGTGACCGGTTGCAACACTCATGCAAGTGCGTGTTGCAACGGAATCATTGCCAAGAACATACATGAACAAGGGGTTGATATTTTATATGAAATTTAGAGTCCAAAAAACTGGAACCGAAACATTCAAGAACCGATCGGAATCGAATGGAACCGAAAAGTCTAAAACCGAATAGAACTGAAACAGATGTTTTTTCGCAAAAAAATGGCACAATTTTTCAATTTTTTAAACCAAAAATCGTCATTTTTTGAGCATTTTCTGAATTCGGATTCTGATTCCGGATTCAAAATCTGAATCCAGGGGCCTGTTGCTTAGTTCCGGAACCGGAAGTCGGATCCCGGAAGTAAAAACTTCCGGTTCCAATTTAGTGCAAATGTTCCAAATCGGAACTGGAAGTTTTTACTTCCGATCTCCGGTTCCGGAATCCGACTTCGGGTTCCGAAACTAAGCAACTGGCCCCAGATTCTGAATCCGGATTCTGAGTTTGGATTCTTTTTTACCTAGAAATTCAACAATTGACAAAAATCCCATTTTGCTTGGAACCACACACATTCAAATCAAAATACGGTAGAAGAATGAAAAGACAAAGTTTCCTCTTCTTTTTCTCCAACAAATTTTGCGCTGTCGCTGTGTTGCGAGTAAGGTTGCGTCGTCGGTGGAGAATTGATTAATTTGAAAACGAAGGAAAATTTTTTTATACACGGCCACCCAAGAAGAAAACTTGTGTCAAAATCTCCCTGATTAATGGTCCGAAAGGGGAACGCCACCTGTTTGAAAAAAGATTTTTTGCTCAATCCACCGATTATAAGTGTTATTATAAGCTACACACCGATTTTTTTTTTTTGCGACACTACTTGAAAATCTAACGGTAAAAAGGTTATGAACGAAAAATTTTTTCAAATGAGTTTGAACAACGAAACGAAGAGCCTGCATACAAAATTTTGGTTTATTTAAGGTTTATTTAAAAAAGAAAAACGCATTTTTATAGCTCCCGACGAGACAAACAAAATGACACCAAAATTATCCGATTTGAAAATGATTTTGGGTTATTGAAACGAAAACCATGAATCAGGGTTTTCGTTTCAATAACCCAAAACAATTTGCTCCCTACACAACTGAATCAAACTTGGATGATATTTTTTCTTGCACCTAAAAAAACATTTTTTTGCACCTAAATCTCACTTTTTTGCACCTATGCATTTTTTTGTACCTAATCGTCATTTTTTTGCACCTAAATCGTCATTTTTTTGCAAAAAATGACGATTAGGTGCAAAAAAATGCATAGGTGCAAAAAAGTGAGATTTATGTGCAAAAAAATGTTTTTTTAGGTGCAAGAAAAAATATCATCCATCAAACTTTCGACACGTTAACTATAAAGTGAGATGCTCACACCGTAATTTTCAACTTTTTGTTGGCGTTTTAATGCTTTCATGAACAACTTTTATCTTTGTCTTTAGGTTAAAGGGGGTAACATTTGTAGCCTAGTCCAAGAAAAAAAATTTTTCTAAAAAGATCATTTTTAGGGGTAAAATCATGCGAGAAATCGATTGCGCACATCGCCGAAGCATGAAAACGTCATCCTGACCTTGATTCAGGAAAAACTTTATTTTATATCGTTTGATGAAATAAATTTTTCAACGATTGTTGATATAAAAATAAAACAAAGTTTTCCCTGAATCAGTGTCAGGATGACGTTTTCACGCTTCGGCGATGCGCACAATCGATTTCTTGTATGATTTTACCCCTAAAAATGATTTTCTTGGATTAGGCCATAAATGCCACCCCCTTAAATTTTTTAAAATTTTTCAAAAATTACTAAAATGATCAAACCCACTGGTTTGATTGGAAAGCAGTGCATTGCTGGACATTGGATTTGTTTGAATTAAAGACGATTGAAGCATTTTTGGGAACATCTTCTGGTTGGCAAGCTAAATAAAATGTATTAAAGGGGGTGCCGTTTGAGAGGCCCTATCTCCGAAAAATTTTTCTCCAAATTGGCTGATGTTTGGTACCTGGGGGGTTTTCGGGTACGAGAAATCGATTGGCCCAAGTTCCGAAAAAAATTTTGTGACCCCCTAAATTTTTGAGCAAAAATTCAATTTAAGGGGGTGCCGTTTGCGGCATGCCCAACCCCCGGTAACACAAAATCAGCCGCTAAATCGTCTTATTTTTTGAATTTTATGACGCTTGACTTTTCGCTTCAATACATTTCTCCTTGATTCAATGGGAAGAGCAGAAAATTTATAGTTTTTTTAGTCGTAAATTTATAACTTACAATGAAAAATGAAAATTCCAAGTTTTACCCAAAATAGAAAAGTTTGTGAATAAGATAGTTGTATAATAAAAATGTGGAAAAAGTTGAGGTCTGTGGCTAGATAGTTGATACAATTCTCCAAGCCTAAAATTTATAAAATTTTAAAAACTAGTTCAAGGACCAGTGGATGCCATGTGATAGTGCACAAAATTTGGAGCATTTTTTGCTTTTACGGTACTACTTGAAAATCTAACCGTAAAAAGTTATGAGCTAAACAAAAAAATTAATTCAAACGAGTTTGAACATTGAAACGAAGAGCTTGTAGATCAATCAGGTTGTTTATTTTCATGATAAAATTCAAGATCCTTGAACATTTAGAAAAAAATACAGCATTTTTTATGACTCGCCGAGACGAACAAAATGACACCAAAATTATCGAATTTGAACAATGTTTTGGGTTATTGAAACATGAATCAGGGATTTCGTTTCAATAACCCAAAACATTGTTCAAATTCGATCATTTTGATATCATTTTATTCGTCTCGCCGAGTTATATAAAATGCTGTTTTTTTTCTAAATGTTCAAGGATTTTGAATTTTATAATGAAAATAAACAACCTGATTGATGTACAAGCTCTTCGTTTCAATGTTCAAACTCGTTTGAAAATTTTTTGTTTCGCTCATAACTTTTTATGGTTAGATTTTCAAGTAGTGCCGTAAAAGCAAAAAATGCTCTAAATTTTGTGCTCTATCACATTGCAGCATCAACTTCCCAAAAAATGTGGACTTTGTCCTTTAAATCACGACTCGAGAAATATACCCAAAACAATTTTCCAAGACAACAATTATCTACACTTAACACTTCCAAAAATGATACGGTAGTGTCTCTAACTATGCAACTGGGCCATTCTCGCGTCTGTTGCTCGAAACAGACTGACTATCAAACTATAAGACCTAACATTAAAAGCAAGAGGGGAAAGGAACCAGCAAATATTGGCTTTCACGCCACATAATTTTTTTTTGCTCTTTTTCGGTGGTCCTGTCCTCATTTAGAACCTTATGTGTGGTCCAGAGAGAGGAAAGACCGCCTCCCTATCTATAGCAGCCATAACGACCTAAAAAATGACTGCCGGCCTTTCAGACTGGCAATAAAAAATGCCTCTTGGGTTTTTGGGGCCCGCTTCAGCAGCGAATGACGAAGAAAACAAGAAAAAAGAAATTGGAAATAGCGTTCGGCTTCGGTTCACGGGCGGTGTCTTTAAAATGGTAATAAATATTGCGTAACAAATCAAAGAGAGAGAGATAGGTTGGCATGGTGTTATTCTCAACTTGAAAGTGGCTAAAAGACCAGTCTAGCGGGGGAAAAGTTGCGATAATTTGTTGATATTCGGAAAGTTCATGAAATTTGGAGCATGTTTTGTTTTTACGGCATGCTCTGAATCGTTGTAGTTTTCGAGATAATTGCGTTTGAAACTGTTCATGCTTTTCGTTGTAATACACAAACTTTTTTGAATTTTTTGCGAAAAAATCGATTTTTTACATTTTCATAAAATGAACACTGTAGAAATTTTTTATAGCTAAACGAGACGAACAAAACGACACTAATTTAACATTTTCGAAGCTTGAAAACGCTTCCCTGATTCAGACAAGGCGTATTGTGTATTGAAGCGAAAAGTCGCAAAAATGCGATTTTTGCCTAAAAACGACTCCCTTTTGGAGTAAAAATGTGTGGGAAATCCGAATTTGACATTTATACAATTCCTCGGATTTAAGAAAAGCTGTATATCGACGCGAAAATTAGAGAAAATCATTTGTTAATTGGATTAATTCGGATTCCCCACACATTTTTACTCCAAAATTTTACGTTTTTAAGGCAAAAATCGCATTTTTACGACTTTTCGCTTCAATACACAGACCTTCTCTGATTTAGGGAAGAGTTTCGCTTCGAAAATGTCAAATTCGGATTCTCCACATGTTTTTTTCCTAGAGGGGTCATTTCCAGAAAAAATTTTCACGTGGGTGGTCCCCCCCCCCCTATTGTGTTACTACATGGTGATAGAGGAAGAAAATGGATGTGTGTATTATTCCAAAAATTGTTGAGATGCCAAGTTTTTTCGAGGATAATCTAAATCTAATAAGACTTTCCAAGTTGTCCAACTCTGTGGCGCAACAGTGCATAGGTCTTTCGAAAACGAACCCCCATCTCAGAGAGCATAGCACTTGGAGACACCTTGCATACAATAAAATATGAAAAGAGCCCGGAGTGCTAGGAGAGAGTCCGCAAATGTTCGCAGTCAGCTGGCTGTAAACGCCAGCTCTAGACAACGTCGAATGGGTGTTTTTTTTCAACACCCGCCGAGACCACCCAGAATTCGCAACAAATGGGTGATGGGGCGGAATAATCAAAAAAAGAAACGCTGATTCCTCCTCTCTCAGCCATCCAAACGAAAGAAGAACGATGGATGGAAAAATGTAGACGAACGCTCTTCTTCTCATTTTCGTCTCAACATTGCATATAATGATGATAGAGGAAGAAGAGGGACATGTGTGTATTCCAGGGAAACAACATTAACAAAGAGCAAATGAAGAAGAATGAAGGGCAGATTCGCAACCAGGAGAGAAGTTCTTCAAAAAGAAAACAATGGAGTTGTTTCGGAAACTAAGTTGGAACTTTTTATTTAAAAAATAACATGTAAAATTTTTGCTTTAAATTGGTTTCACATAGAGACTTCAAAGAAAAGTTTCATATTACATTCAAGTGGATAGGATTTTGGAAATCATTTTCCTGAATTACAAGGAATCTCACAATTTGCCCCCTCCAAATTTTGTCAGAATGTCCCAAAAAAGTGCACCACAAGAGGAGAAAGAAGTAGAAGAAGAAATAGGAGAAGAAGAAATAGAAGTAGTAGTAGCAGAAGTAGTAGTAGAAGAAGTAATAGAAGAAGTAGTAGTAGAAGGAGAAGTAATAGAAGTAGTAGTAGTAGTAAAAGAAGAAGTAATAGAAGAAGTAGTAGTAGTAGAAGAAGAAGTAGAAGTAGTAGTAGCAGAAGTAGTAGTAGTAGAAGTAGTAGTACTACTACTACTCCTTCTGCTACTACTACTTCTTCTACTACTTCTACTACTACTTCTTCTTCTATTACTACTTCTGCTACTACTACTTCTATAGTAGAAGAAGTAGTAGTACTACTACTTCTTCTGCTACTACTACTTCTACTTCTTCTTCTACTACTACTTCTTCTGCTACTACTACTTCTATAGTAGAAGAAGAAAAAGTTTAATTTAAAAATTCTACATTGTCAAAAGCAACTCATCTAAAAAATAATCAAACTCTATATAAAAAATCAATACTCACTAAACATCAATTTCAAACTGATTTGCCCGATAAATTAAAAATTTTGCATGATCAGTCTGATGTTGGATCAAAAATCGACCAGAACACAAGTTTCTAACATAACAATTTTGAGAGCAGCATAATAAAAGTTTGAAATTAAACCTTGCTAAGAAAAAAATCCCAGAAAATTTAAAGGACCAGTCCGGAAAAAAGTTGCCCTTTTTGTAGAAATTCGTAAAATTCATGAAAAATGGAGCATTTTTTGTTTTTACTTCATGTCCTGAATCGCTAATGGTTCTCGAAATTATCGCGTGTGAGTTGTTGACAAAATTTGAAATCTGTGTGTATTACAACGAAAACATGCACCTTGATTCAGGGAAAAAACTATTCGTCGCAACCCAGGTGCAAGTTTTCGTTATAATACACAGATTTCAAATTTCGCCAGCTTCACACGCGTTTCTCTCGAGAACCGTTAGCGAATTAGTACATGTCGTAAAAGCAAAAAATGCTCCATTTTGCATGAATTTTTCGAATTTCTATAAAAAATGGCAACCAACCGGCCTGGTCCTTTAAATGTTAATCGCGTGTGAAGTTGGCGAAATTTGAAATCTGTGTATTACAACGAAAACATGCACCTTACAAACAACGAAAACATGCACCTTGATACTTTTTTCTCAAATTGTGAGCGCTTTGGTCGGATATAAATGTTCCATATAATTTTTGATTTGCGCTTACATAATTGATTCTCTACCCGGCATCGGGCTGTAATAAAAATTTACTTAAACGTAAAAGATTAATTTTTTATGCGGAAGTTTTATCCCCAGTGAAGCAATTAATATACAGGGTGGTTAAAAAACCACACTTGCGAATTTTCGAAAAAATTTTTTTGAAATCGTTTTCGCGCATTGAAAAATCTTGAAAACGCTTCGCTGATCATGAAATCGTACCAAATATCAGAATTTTTCGTTTTTTTATAAAACGATTATTGTAACGATTGATAGAATATTAAAAAATGTGAAAAAAAGAAAAATTTTATTTTTTTGTACTATTTCATGACAGGGAAGCGTTTTCCAGATTTTTCAATGCGCACAAACGATTTCCTTTTTTCGTGATTTTTTTGTAGATATATGTTTTTTAGCCACCCTGTACATTTTGATGACAAGGCATTGATCAAAGTAGAAACGAGAAAAAGTTGGCAAGAGGAAAAATTTGCATATTTTCATGGGAATAATAGAGACTTTCCACGGATTAACAAAAATGATCCTTGTCTCACTTGCGACAAATTATTTTTAAATTTTTTGCCTTTTTATTTTAACAATAAGTCGGCATGTTTTATAAATCCCCAGACAAATAAATGATACTGAACTATCAAATTTGGAAATGGTTTTGGGTTATTGAAACGAAAACCCTGATTCATGGTTTTCGTTTCAATAACCCAAAATCATTTTCAAATTTGATAATTTAAGTGTCTTTTTATTCGTCTTGGCGAATAAAAAACTTGCTACAATGTTCATTTGATGAAAACTTAAAAGATCGATGCAAAAATCGATTTTTCCGCCAAAAATTCAAAAAAGTTTGTGTATTACAACGAAGAGCATGAGTAATTTCAAACACAATTATCTCGAAAACTACAACGATTCAGAGCATGCCGTAAAAACAAAAAATGCTCCATTTTTCATGATCTTTCCGAATATATCTTTTTTTCATATGGTTGTAAATTACTGGTCCTTTAAATTGGGCATAACTTTTGATGGAAGCTGTCAAATTAGCTGGTTTTGGGCTTATTTTAAAGCTTAGACCATATATTTTCATATATTAAAGAAAAATCTTCGAATCCCCATCAATTATCAATCAAAATTATCATAATATCGAAATTTTTACAGGTGGGGCAAAACTTTTAGCCACTACTGTACGTAGCCAAACTCGATCCAACAGAACACCCCTGGCCAGAAGAACAAAAGTTTCGTATTACGAGTGTTAATTATAAATCAAGCACACCCCATTTCTACGAAAAAAACTTAATGTCAAACGAAATTGAAGTTTTGAGAAAAAAAAATAAAATAAAAATTCACTATATATGCACAAAGTAATTTGTGGGCAAAAATCCATTACAGGCAAAAAAATCCCCCAAAAAACACCTGATGTTTTCATCGAAAAGAAGCTTATTTTCGTAGAATAATACTAGCTAAGCAGCAAAAAAATGACGAGATAAAAATTTTTTCTGACAACCACGAGTTTTATCGAAAGGAATTAGCAAAAGACTACTAAATAGAGACGAACGGTTTAATTGACAAAATCAAAAAACGCAACAGTTGAAATGTGTGTTTTTTATAGCTGTTTCGAAAAGCTATAAAAGTCCACTTGCAGTTGTTGTTTTACGAGCAATAAATTTGTTGATTGACATGGGCTACTGAACAAATTTTTTTCTGCATTGTCTTCTTCTTGGCACCTTGATGTCTGAATTTTTGTACTTTCCACGCACTCAAAACATGGTTTTTGGGCATATTTTTTGAAGGTACAATCGGCGCTCGATAAACCGAAACCCCTCCAGGGGGGGGGGTGTCGGTTTATCGAGCGTCAACTGTTTATCGAGCGTTTTAGAGTTAGAAAAAAAATAAATGTCTCATAAAATTTTTAATCCACTCAGACATTGGTGCACAAGGGGGGGGGGCTGCCATTCCCCCTATTTCGTCGTATCGAGACCAAAATTTAAAAACATGTAATATTTTGGAAAGGAGTGGCAACATACGAAATGTTTGTATTGAGTCGTTCGGCAAATAAACATCAAAAATTGAAAAATTCGTCAAAATTTGCCAAAATCGAAAAATTTGTTAAAAAGTGAAAAGTTTGTCAAAATTTGAAAATTCGCCAAAATCGAAAAATTAGTCAAAAGTGAAAAATTCGTCAAAATTTGAAAAATTCGTTAAAATTTGCCAAAATCGAAAAATTCGTTAAAATTTGTCAAAAAGTGAAAAATTCGTCAAAAATTCGCCAAAAATGAAAATTCATCAAAAATCGAAAAATTCGTCAAATATTGAAAGATTCGTTAAAATTTGCCAAAATCGAAAAATTTGCCACAATCGAAAAATTTGTCAAAAAGTGAAAAATTCGTCAAAAATTCGCCAAAATCGAAAAATTAGTCAAAAGTGAAAAATTCGTCAAAATTTAATAAGCAACTGCTTCTGTTCTCTATTATGTAGCCGTTATATACGCAATGAATCCTGCTCTCTACAAAATTTTCTCGAATCACCTGTTAAGAAAGACTACATACATGAATTGTTGACGAATTTTTCAATTTCATTCAATCCTACCACTACAATGAAAATAGAAAACGAATATCTGGGAAGTTGAGAAGCAGTAAAAATCTGTATCGTAAAACACCTGTCATGTGTAAGTTTCTAGAAAATGATACAACAATTTTTCGTAATAATCTGAATGTAGGCCGTGAAATATGCTACATACGTTACATAAAAAAACTGCGAAAAACTTTTCACGCGGCACATTTTTTCAACACTCAACGAGGCGAACACTCAACGCGCCGAACACAGCCGTGTTGAAAAAAAAAGTTGCGTTCAAATACACCTGTTCTCGGCCGACTGTGATTAAGCCTATTAAAAAACTCCCGTGATTGAATATTAAACTTATTTTTGTGTAGTCTCGGCGAAAATGTTATTAGAAGCAATAAAATGGTATGTTCGAAAAAAGAAAAATAATTTTATTGCATAAAGCGGAAGTTTTTTTAAAAAATTTTTTGGTTTTTAAAGGACCAGTCCACTCGGGAAAAAGTTGCGATAATTTGTAGATATTCGGAAAGTTCATGAAATTTGGAGCATCTTTTGTTTTTACGGCATGCTCTGAATCGCTAACGGCTTCGAGATAATCGCGTTTGAAGTTTCATTTGTGTATTACAGCGAAATCTTGCACACAAATCCTGATTCAATAAAAACAATCTGCGTATTGAAACGATTGGTCGATTTTTTTCAAAATTTTTTTTTCAAAAAAAAGATGAATCAAAAATTGAAAAATTCGTCAAAATTTGAAAAATTCATTAAGAATCAAACAATTCATCAAAATTAAAAATTCCTCAAAAATTGAAATATTCGTCAAAATTTGAAAAATTCGTAAAAAATTGAAAAACTCTTCAAAAATCGAACAATTCGTAAAAAATTGAAAATTCGTAAAAAGTTGAAAAATTCCTCAAAATTTGAAAATTCATCAAAAATCGAAAAATTTATCAAAATTAAAAATTCGTCAAAAATTGAAAAAATTATCAAACGTGAATTGGTCCTTTAATTTTAGCTTATCATTAGGTGTAAAAATTTTTAAAAAGTGTGTAAAAAGCAACTTTGTAAAAATGACACGACATCAGACCCGTAGCTACGACTGGGCCCAGACCCCTCCCCCCGTGAAATGGAAAAATGAAAATTTTTTCCTAATAGTCNGTGAATTGGTCCTTTAATTTTAGCTTATCATTAGGTGTAAAAATTTTTAAAAAGTGTGTAAAAAGCAACTTTGTAAAAATGACACGACATCAGACCCGTAGCTACGACTGGGCCCAGACCCCTCCCCCCGTGAAATGGAAAAATGAAAATTTTTTCCTAATAGTCCCCCTTATATTTTGTCTGAGATTTTCGAAAATTAAACAAAATCTAATGGTCCCCCCATAGGTAACCAATAGGGGGGGGGGTACACCGGTCCCTCAGGATAGATGGATGAATGGCCTTTTAGGGGGGGGGGGTCAAGCCACCTCGGGGCTATATGTTGTCGAACAAAAAAAAGGTCGATTTTTTCAAAAATTTATATGATGAATGAATTTGAGGGGTACATGAACCCCCCATGATGGATGGATGAATGACTATAAAGGCGGAAGGTCCGAGGATGAGTGGTGAGGGGGGTACTGTACCCCCCTGGTAAACTATGGGTCCCCCATTACGATTTTTCACCAGAATTGAAAAAAATTTCCATTTTTCATCAAAAATTTCCAACATCTGCTATATGTTTTACAAAAAGTTTTAATTTTCCGAGTATTTTCAGCTTAAAAAGGCATTTCTAAAAAAAATTATTCACTTGCAGCGCTGATTTTGTAGTCTATCTAAATAACTTCCCCACACAATTTCCATTTTTAAAACGAAACAGGTCACAAATTAGGCATCTTTTTTCGCCAGAAAATGTTCATTTTCTGAGAAATTTTCATTTTTTCTTTTTTAAACAAGTATTCTGCGAAAACATTTTCACCTGTGGCGCTCGATTTTTTGTCTTTATTCAAGGAAAAAAATTTTTTTTTGTTGAAAACTTCGTCAAAAATTGAAAAATTCGTCAAAAATTAAAAAATTTGTCAAAAATTATAAACAAAAGTCTCGCGTCTTGCCGTGGTCGCGCCTTAGTATAAATGATGTCTTATGATTTTTTCAAAATTTTTGGCTGTGGACCACCCCCGAAATTCAGCTCTTCCTACGGGCCTGCACTACATTGGAAAATACAACATAACGGAATTGGTGCGAAAAAATAACAATAATGTCAACAAGGAAATTGGTCATAAAAAAGTATGGAAAACTAATATATTTCAAAATCTCGGCAAAAAACAAGAGTAAAAAACATGTAGTCAAGGACAGAAGACAGACTTTAAAAAAAATTAGATCAATATTGATAAGGTTTTTGACTATCGTAAAAAGGCTATGCATTTCCAAATCGATCATTTGTTGAACTTTTCGTAGTCAAGTATCAGGTATGTAAGTGAATCGATAGCACTGATCATAACTTTTTCCACAATTTTAAAAACAACAATGAGTAACCATTCCAACACGAAACTAACCCCGACGCACGTTTCAAAATCAAATCGATTCAGGTGGGATTCGAACCCGAGACCTTTAGGTTCGAATCTTGGAGCACTACCACTGAGCCAGGTTCACGATAAAAAGTGGATTTTTAATTTTGCTTATAATTTAACATGAAATTTTTTAACTTTTTTTTCAAAAAATTTTGTTTGAATGTTGCTCAGAATAGTTTAAAATAACAGAATATACCGGAAATTTGAAGGACTATTTCCGTGTTAAGAAACTAGCCCCCGACGCACGCTTCGCGCCCCATATTATGCGATGTTACAGATGTTGACGTCGCAGTAGCCGACGCCATAGAAGTGACGTTACAGACGCCACAAACATGGATATTACAGACGCCGACACCATAGACATCGATGTTACGGAAATGGCGCAAACAGTACCCTTGTGGGGCATTTTTTGGAAAATTGAATTTTCGATCCCCTTCGGGAACCCCCCCCCCCCTCACATTTAGATGTATCCCTTAAGTCAAAAATGAAAATTAGTGTCGGCATCGTGTTTTCCATAGTCGAAAACCCCCAAGTACAAAAAAATAGCCGATTTGGAGCCATTTTTGAAATTTGCATATTTTTCAATTTTTAATGGGTAACCCCCTATTTTTGAATTCTTACAAAAATTTAATATGGGTAAAAACACGTATTTTTCAATTTTTAAGGATCAAATAAAGGTTTTCGCGTTTCGGGAATGCGCGCAATCGATTTTTCGCTTAAAATTACCCCTAAATATGTCATTTTTAAAAAATTTTAGAAAATTTTTTTTTGATTTTTGACCCTGGGGTGACCCCTGATCCACAATAAACTTTTTTTTATCAACATTTCAAAATTTCCATCCCCCCAAAAAGAGAATCATTAAGACCACCCAAGTCGGTTTATCGGTGCCGACTAACACCATTCGACAGCTCGACTGCCCAAACCATTCCATTCATCCATTTGGCTAATGGTATGCAAACGCAAACAAAGAGCCCAAGAAGACGATGAAGAGCAGCTTCGTTTCGATCTTTATTTCTCCTTGTTTTTTTTCATCGAAATGACAGCCGTTTTGAACTTTTCAATGCAAAGCCACACTCTTTTTATTTACTGTTATACGAAAGAGTGTGAAAAAAAATTTGCAAAACGAAACGTTTTTCGAAAAAAAGATGGGACGAAGGGATATATAAATAGATGAAATCAAATTTTTGCTCAAAAATCGAATTTTGGGCGAAAAATTGAATTTGTGTGAAAAATCTAATTTTTTTGTGAAAAATCGAATTTTTGTTCAAAAATCGAATTTTTTGTGAAAAATTGAACTTTTTTTCTTCCTGTTTTTTTCATTGAAATGACAGCCGTTTTGAACTTTTAGGCAAAGCCCAACTCTCTTTTTATTTACTGTTATACGAAAGAGTGTGAAAAAAATTTACAAAACGAAATGTTTTCGAAAAAAGATGGAGCGAAGATATATAAATAGATGAAATCAAACAACTTTTCAACAAAACCAGGTCACACAATGTCAAAAAAATTTGTGGATCAACATCAACTTTTGAAAAACATGTTCAAAACTGGAAGATGGAAGGGGGAATTTGAAGGAAATTTGGATATTTTTTCAAATTTTTGTTTGGACTTATCAAGTCGGATCGATTGAGGCACAGTCAAAATTTTACGATTTTTTATCATTTTTATTCTTCAAAAAAAATTCATCAAAAATCGAAAAATTCGTCAAAAATTGAAAAATTGGAAAAAATTTTAGAGCTACTACACAATATAAAATCGCATTTTTGCGACTTTTCACTTCAATACACAGGCCTTCCGTGAATCAGGGAAGCGTTTTTTCGCTTCGAAAATGTCAAATTTGGATTTCCCGCATGTTTTTACCCCTAGAAAAAACGCTTCCCTCATCCAGGGAGGTCTGTGTATTGAAGCGGAAAGTCGTAAAAATGCGATTTTTGCGACTTTTCATTTCAATACACAGGCCTCCCCTGAATCAGGAAAGCGTTTTTTCGCTTCGAAAATGGCAAATTCAGATTCCCTGCATGTTTTTACCCCTAGAAAAATGCTTCCATGATCCAGGAGGTCTGTGTATTGAAGCGGAAAGTCGCAAAAATGCGATTTTCTACTTTTCGTTTCAATACACAGAGCTTCCCTGAATCAGGAAAGCGTTTTTTCGCTTTGAAAATATCAAATTTAGATTCCCCGCATGTTTTTACCCCTAGAGGGGTCATTTCCAGAAAAAATTTTTGAAAATTTTTTCACGTAGTTAGCTCTTAGACTTTGCACAGGTTCCATCGAATCTTTATAAAAATGACACTTCTGGGGGGGGGGGGGGGGTTCCTATGCGAGAAATCGATTGTGCGCATTGCCGGATCTTGAAAACGCTTTCCTGACCCTGATTCAGGGTAGTGCATTGCCGAGCAGCTAAAAATTTTTTTTCAACTTTTCACTTGGGGGACCAAGGGGTAGAAAATTCGAATTCTCACAATCTTCTGCCAAGGGTTTTTCGATATGAAGAACTCGAATCTGAACGAATTTTTTTATTTTGACCACAAGAAGGTACTCTACGACTGGTATACTTAAAAAGACTTCATAAAGAAAATCGCTTCAATCAGTGTCAAGGTAATTTTTTCATGCATCCGCAATACCCGCAAACGATTCCGCGCCTAGAAAAACCCCTAGACAGCTGGTTTTCTGGCGAAAATCCGAATGCTGGTTCATTTTCGCTTCAATACACCCATCATGTTCCCTGAATCAGGATTAGGGAAAAATGCGCATAGTCTAATGGCTAGATTTTTTGGACAAAAAACGTCTTTGTTATTAAAATTGAAAAAAGATCAAGCAAGAAAAATTGTTTTGTCTAATTTTTGAATTTTGAAACACATGTCTCCTAGCTTATAAAAAAATAACATAAGACAGCATCAAAGAGTCCGTGCTTTTTGTCAACCATTTTTCTTTATGTCTCAAAAGGGTTCATTCTACATTCAATTTTTAAGCACTTGCTATGACAATGACTAATTTACAGGGTGTCCCAAAAAAGTGGGATTTTCGTAATTTTTTCAAAAATTTTGGATCAGAAAATTTTTTCTTCTAAAAATGACCCCTATAGGGGCTGTCCGGATATTATGTTATCAATTTTTTCGAATTTTTANTTTTTTTAAAACCCAGAAGTAGAGCCATTTCAGAGGGTTGACCCCCCCCCCCCCCCAACATGATAACGTAATATCTGGATGGCTTCAATACACTACCCTGAATCAGGATCAAGGAAGCGGTTTCACGTTTCGAAAACACGCACAATCGATTCCCCGCATCAAATTACCCCTCCATGAGACATTTTTAGAAAAAAATTCTCGGGAGCCAAAATTCATGAAAAATTCACGAAAATTCCACTTTTTTGGCACACCCTGTAATAACACTTTTCGAACGCTTTTTGTCTAGAAAAGAGATATTGTTCCTAATAGGAAAAAACTTGTTTCTTATTGGCAACTTTTTTATTGCATTTTGAGGGGCCGTTTTATTAGTTTTTGTTACGTTTTTATGGGCTGATTGCAAAACAAAGTTTTTGTTTACATGTATTAAATTTCGGTTCTTTTTTCGTATGCTAACACTTAAAGCGTTATTTGTTTGTTGAAGACTTTGTTGTGCCGTTTTTCATGCTGAACAAGATGTTGATAAAAAATTTTTGGAAAAAAGTGGGATAAAAAATGGTTTTGACCATCCGAAGGTGGTCATATGTAAATTTTACTCGAACAGGTCTAGCTTCTCATAGGAAAGGTTTTATGACCCGATCAAGATACCGTTTGGTATGGGTTAAAAGGACCAGTCCACTTTTGGGGAAGAAGTCAAATTCAAATTTTTTTAAGGCTGCGTTCAAGCATGTCAAAAAAGTCTAACTTTGCCTGATTTTCAATAAAATCGTGTTTATTGAAACGATTGATCATGAACAGGGTTGGGATTCTGGGAAAATCTTTTTCCCCAGGGAAATCTGGATTTATCTAATTTCCCCCAGGCCCGGATAAATCCGAATAATTCTATTTCCCAACCCTGGTCATGAAGCATAAAATTTGTTGCCTGATTTATGCTTCATGATCAATCGTTTCAATAAACACGATTTTATTGAAATCCAGGTAAAGTTAGACATTTTTTGACAACTTTGTGACAACATTGACAACTTTTTGAACATGCTTGAACGCAGCC
Source organism: Acrobeloides nanus (assembly GCA_900406225.1). Taxonomy (NCBI): domain Eukaryota; kingdom Metazoa; phylum Nematoda; class Chromadorea; order Rhabditida; family Cephalobidae; genus Acrobeloides; species Acrobeloides nanus. The sequence goes on along the minus strand of OZJO01021948.1, from coordinate 35,589 downwards.
TAAAGAAGAAGAAAAAATGGGAAAAATGTCTTAAAACATGAAAAAAAGTTTTTGCTAAATTGAAAATTTGAAACAAGCTATGAAAATATGAAAAACAAAGAAAATATAATGAAGCGAAAAAGAACGTATGGTTTTGAACAATTTTTGAACTGGTAAAAATGACACAAAATTTGGGGATCAGCTCTCATACATCGATCCTGCGACAACTCTGCTAAAAGATAAGATAAGAAATTTTTCAAGATTCCATGAAAAAATATGATTCTTCTTTGAGCCCATCATAAAAATACCTCCTAAAGAAAATAGAAAAATCAAGCACATCAACATCTTTTTTACTTTTTTACAACATAAAAAAAATAAAAAAATTCGGATGAACTTCCATCCGATTCCCATTCTTTTCGCAACTCGTTTGGGTGCTATTCTTTTCCGCCAAAGGCCCACCCCGAAAACGAACGAACGAACGACCGAATGAACTGCTCTATGGGTGTGCAGCTGTGTTCGTTATGTATAAAAAACGAAGGGGAGGCACGGCAGTCGAAAGTGGGGAAAAAAATGGGGCCGGAGGAAAAAGCATTATTTCTCACCATTTTTGACTATCCCAAACAATTTCTAACCATTTTTGAGCGTGGACAAGGAAAAAATTTTTAGTGCATTTTCCACCCCTACGTGTCCTGCCTCCCCAGCACACATGGCGTTAGAAAATGCATTAAAAATTTTTTTGAAGAAATTAAAAAATAAATTTTATGCAGGGAATCGATTGCGCGCATTTCTAACGCTTCCCTGACCCTGAATCAGGGAATCGGAATGTGTATTGAAGCGAAAATCGAAAAGTTTTAGATTTTTTGCCTGGAAATGACTTTCTGGGGATAATTTTATGCGGAGAATCGATTGCGCGCATTCCCGAAACTTGAAAACGCTTTCTTGATCCTGATTCAAGAAATTAGTGCATGTATTGAAGCAAAAGTCGAACAGAATCAAGGTCAGAGAAGCGTTTTCAAGCTTCGGGAATGCGTGCAATCGATTCCCCGCACAAAATTAGTCCTCATAGGGTCATTTTTGAAAATTTTCAGGTCTAAAAAACATGAAAAAATCGCCCAAATTCCGGTTTTTTGATACACTCTATAATTTCAATGAGTTCTTGTTTCGGTATCATGTCCTTAAAAATTTTTCCATCCCATCATAGATGTTGTAAAAATTTTGTTTTGAAACTGTATCGAAACGTGGATTTGATGATCTCTTGCGTTTCAATAACATGATTTATTGAACTTCAGGGAATTTGATAAATGTCAATTTCGGTTTCCCCGCACATTTTCACCCCCAAAAGAGGTCGTTTTTAGACAAAAATCGCATTTTTCCGACTTTTCGCTTCAATACACAGGCCTTCCCTGAATCAGAGAAGCGCTTTTTTCACCCACGTGAAAAATTTTTCGAAAATTTGTTTTCTGGAAATGACCCCTCTAGACGTAAAAACATGCGGAGAATTCGAATTTGACATTTTCGAAGCGGAAAAACGCTTCCCTGATTCAGGGAAGGCTTGTATATTGAAGCGAAAAGTCGCAAAAATGCGATTCTTGTCTAAAAACGATCTAAAAATGTGCGGGGAATCCGAATTTGAGATTGATAAAATTCCTCGGATTCAGGAAAGGCTGTATATCGACACGAAATTTCGCGAAAATCATTTGTTAATTGGATTCAATCATTGGTTAACTATAATATTGCAAAAAGTTTGAGCTTTAAAATTTGTGTATTATTAATTAAATACGATGTGCTTTTCGATTTTTTCTTCTCTTTTTTGACCCCTAAAACGAATTTTCGCGTCGATATACAGCTTTTCCCCGTACATTTTTACTTCAAAAGAGGTCGTTTATAGGCAAAAATCGTATTTTTGAGACTTTTCGCTTCAATACCTTCCCTGAATCAGAGAAGCGCTTTTTTGCTTCGAAAATGTCAAATCCGGATTCCCCGCATGTTTTTACCCTTAGAGGGGTCAATTCCAGAAAAAATTTGAAAATTTTTTCTAGAAATGACTCCTATACGCATGAAAACATGTGAGGAATCCAACATTTTTAAAGCGAAAAACACTTTCCTGATTCAGGGAAGGCCTGTGTATTGAAAAAGTTGCGATTTTTTCTGATTCCCCGCATGTTTTTACCCTTCGAGGGGTCAATTCCAGATGATGAAAGAAAATTTTCACGTTCAGTGGGATACCTACTAATTCCATAAATTTTGAACTAAAATTTTTTCTTACCTGAAAAACTATGGCTCCTCATTTTTTCGGCCGTCAAATGATGTGTTTTTCGAATTGACGAGATGAGTAAAATTTATTTACTATGAATTTGAAGAATTTTTTATTTTTGAAACACCAATACTTGTCTTCATCTTCCCAACTTTCCTCCTCCATGCCCAGAAAGAACGGCTGCCCCGAACGAACGAATGTGCAAGTTTATATAAAAGAAGAGAAGAAGAAGAATGATGTCGCCGCCACTACTCTTCCGCAACACTTGTCTCCATGTTGCGAGTTCGACCGACACGCCACTAAGCAAAAACATCCATCGAGATTCACTCTCTCAACGAGAAAAACAACGAAAAAATTCTTGCTCTCTCCGGTCGGGTCGCAACGTTTTTTGAACGGACAGATAGAGAGAGAGCAAACGTTCACAATTTTCCGCCTGAGTTCCTCAACCGGCCTTTATAAAAAATGAGAGGGTAAAGGGGAAAATGGCGGATTTGCAGCAAAAGAGTTAGAATTATATCAAAGATGAAAAAAATAAGTGAGATTTGAATGTAAACAACTTTTTTTGTCGCAATTTTTTTTTGAAAAAATTTAAATTTTACAAAAAAAATTGGGTAAAAAAATATTTTTGTTCAAAAAATCATCGAGGCACAGCCGAGGATATGGGTGAGGCGCAGCCGAGGCGTACTCAGAGCGAGGCGCATCTAAGACATACTCGGGTGAGGCGCAGCCGAGGCGTACTCTGGCGGGATTTATAGTTCTGCCGTGTCGCGACACGACAGTGCATTTTTGTGTCGTACGACACGCCGTACGACGTGTCTTACTACGTCGTACGACATGTCATACCACACGTTGTACGACGTGTCGTACGACAGTGTTTATAGTTCGGTCGTACGACGCGTCGCTACACGACGGAAGTATAAATGGCGCCTCTGGGCGAGGCGCATCCAAGGTATACTCGGGGTGAGGCGCAGCCGAGCGTACTCTGGGAGAGGCGCAGCCGAATCGTACTCGGATCGATGTCGCAGACTGAGCTTCGTACTAACCTTATACTACTCGGAAATAAGAGCGCCGGAGGCGCTCGGTCCCAGTTTATTGTATTGGATTGTTTTTTGCATGAATTTTGACCCGAAAATTATTTTTCTAAACATGAATTCTATATGGGTAATTTTATGCGACAAATCGATTACGCGCATTCTTGATGCTTAAAAACGTTTCCCTGACCTTGATTCAGGGAAGAGGGTGGGTGTATTGAAGCGAAAATGAACTAAAATTCGAATTTTCACCGGAAAATCGGTTATCTAGGGATTTTTCTAAGCGAGGAATCGATTGCGCACATTTTCGAGGCATAAAAAAATTTGACTGACATTGACTTAAACGATTTTCATGATGAAAATCGCTTAAATAAGTGTCAGGGAAATTTTTTCATGCGTCGAAAATGCGCGCAATCGATTCCCAGCCTAGAAAAGCCCCCTGAGATAGTCGGTTTTCCAGCGAAAATTCGAATTTTAGTTCGCTTTCACTTCAATACATCTACCCCCTTCCCTGAATCAGGGTCAGGGAAACGTTTTTAAGCATCAGGAATGCGCGCCCATGTTTGGAGATTTTTTATTCAGCTTTAAAAATATTGAGTTGTTCCAAAATTTTCCGGATTTTTTACATGAAAAAATTTTTTCGGACCTAAAAATTAAAAAAAAATGACCCCTATATGGATAATTTTATGCGGAGGATCGATTGCGCGAAGCCTGAAAATGCTTTTCTGGGCCTGATTCATGGAAAATTGGGTTATTGAAGCGAAAATTAACAAAACTCCAAATTTCCCTGAATCAGGACCAGGAAAGTATTTTCACGCTTGGGGAATGCGTGCAACCGATTCTCCGCATAAAATTAACCCTAGAGAGTCTATTTTACGCGAAAAATCTAAATTTTTCAATTTTCGCTTCAATAAACACACCGTTTTTCCCTGAATCAGGGCCAAGGAAGCATTTTCAGGCTTTGGGAATGCGCGCATCCGATTCCCCGCATAAAATTACCCCTATAGGGGTCATTTTTATAAAAAATTTTTGGGTCCGAAAAATTTTTTTCATGTAAAAAATCCGGAAATTTTTGGAACAATACAATATAAACAAATTTTACCCCGATTATACTATAAATTTTTGGTGTTGCAAAACAAGGCAACAAGTTTTTATTGAGCGTGTTGGATGATGGGATGCTTCCTCGATTCGTTAGAGCTAGTTTTCTTCTTCAGTCATCCGTCAAAAACTGCGACTCACCCTATTCATTTTTCGTACATGTAGCCCTAACACAAACGTTCCCGGAGGCTGGCAGTCGGGAAAAAAAAACAGCCGGCAAAACATTCCGAACGCTCGTTTATCAAATAAAAGGACGGAAAAAATGCGGTCGTTTTTTTTCTTTGTTGTTTTCGAGAGCGTAAAAAGGAGAAGAAAGAGACGAGGTCTTTTTTGCGACGTCGACGACTGATTTGATGAACTTCTCGCAACATGCGTCATGAATAGAGAAAGAAAATTTGTATTGAAATGTCATCTGATTTGTTGAGGAATTTGATAAACAACAAAAACGGTCTTGAAAAAATTTTTAATTTGATCAATTTCAGGGTTCGAAAATGCGCACAATCGATTCCCCGCATAAACTCTACTCCAATAGGGGTCATTTATAGAAAAAATTCCGGGTAAAAAAAATCAAATTTTGGATAAAAAGAAACCAAACGGGAACTTATGCACTTCGCGCCCCCAAAATTTGGAAGGCCGAAGTGCACTGATCAGTTATTTTCATCTTTCCTACGGGGGTGGTTCAACACCGCGCACACTCTGGATTTATCCTCATATTTTTTCCATCACAAACTAAATTAGCAACATTTTAATCCTGTCTGAGCAATTTTGTTTTTTCGACCTTGCGGAGTAACTTTTCGAACAAAACAGCCTAATCCTTCTTTTCAAACTTCCCCGATTACAGGGTGAGCCAAAATAAAATCGTACTTTTGCGTTTTTTCGTGAAAAATTCTCCAAATTTTTTTTCAAAAATCACTTATAGACCCAGAGTGAGGCGAAATTTCAAAATTTTTACAGGGCGTTCCAAAAAACCGTCACCTGGTAATTTTTTGGCCAAAATTTTCAAAAAATTTTTTTTCCAAATATCACCTATAAAGGGTATTTTCATGCGAAAAATCGATTGCACACATCGAAAAACCTTGAAAACGCTTCCCAGACCGTGTTGCTTTACGTGTGCTTCGTTCGATCGCTGAGAACCCAACATTCGTTATTAATTCCGAAAATTGTATATTTCATAGTCTGGGAAGCGTTTTCAAGGTTTTTCGATGCGCGCAATCGATTTCTCGCATGAAAATACCCCTACCCTTATAGGTGATTTTTGAAAAAAATTTTCAAATTTTTTGAAAAAACGCAAAAGTACGGTTGTTTTTTTGCGCACCCTGTACAACAACTAAATTGTTGCGACCTCTTTTTGCGCTTTTAATCACTCAGCTGCTGGCTGTCCTTTTCTTTCATGCATTGAAACGAGTTCCATTTTTTTCACGCATCTATATAGAAAAGTAACAAACAACTCCATTTTCTTCCTAAGAGTACATTCCACTTTTTCTATAGTGGATAATTGCTCTGAATCTAAAGTAGAAACGAAAAAATTACTTCCACGCGTTGGCGAATGAGTTCCTTCTTATTAAGGCCAATTGGATGTGCATAAATTTTTTTAGTTCACTTGGATCGAATTTTCTTAATACAAAAAAGATCACGTTCAAAAGCTGGTGAATTTATTTAGCGAATAAAGAGGAGGCAATCAGCCCACACACTCCTGTGAAAAGTAGAAAGAAAGTCAAGTTGATTTAAAAAATGAGTTCGAAAAACAACTCGAGTGGAATTTTAGCATGATAAAAATTAAAAAATGTATAAAACTAAAAGGGGCCAATTTTTGGCCGCATCCTTCTTTTCCAGGTCTTCGGGCAGTTTATTCTGTTGGCCTTGGAATTGGCCTGGAAGATGCACATCGAGGCGTTGGAATTTGTGAAAGTTCGTATTCGAAGAAGCGCCAACATGCTTCGTGAGAGCTGGCATATCTGCCTTCTATGTGGTGGTCACAATAGTCGTAGATGATGTGCCGCTTTATAGGGTCACACGTGTACACCCCCCCCCCCCGAAATCCGCAACCAATAGTGAAAAATCTTTGCAAGGTATGAGAATTTATAAGTCAAGCTTGAAATTCGAAGATCGTAGAAAAAATGATTTAAACGCCAATTTGGGCACTATAACTTTCGCCACGTTTCATGTTCGCCACATTGCCAACAAACTATAACTTTCGCCACGTTCGTGTCAATACATATTGCAAATCAGGGTTTCCCCTCTAAAAAAACTCGATTTTTGCGATTTTTTCAAAAATCGTAGAAGTTTTTCGAGCATATATGTCATTTTTTGTTGCATCATTTTTTAATTGCATTTCGCAGCTATGTCCATTTCAGATTCTTATCATCTCAAAAAATCGAACACAACACTCTTTTATAACTAACAAGTTGCTGCTTTATGTCAAAAAGTTTCAAAATCGAGTTCTGCGTTCATCAAATGAAGAATATAAACAACAAGAAAAAAAAACTCAGCTGGTCTTGCTTTCCCCCACGGCGCCCGAAAATGAGAAAAAAAGTGGTTCGAAGGAAATTCAAACACATTTTCATACTTGGTTACACCAAAATTTTTTTTTTTTGAGAAATGACCCCCTAGGGGTATTTTTATGCGAGGAATCCCAATTTCGCATTCACGAGCCGTGAAAACCTTTCCCTGATTCAGTATATGCGTGCGATTCTTGTTACAATTGTGACCCTTTGGGTTAAGAAAATGCTGATCACTCAACGAAGACATGGATATAGCACGGAGACTTGTTGCCAGAAATTGTAGAAAACTTGTTGACGCGTCGAATGTGATAGATTGCGCGCATCCCTGCGTGGTCGTGTTTTGACGGGAAATTGTTTAATGATGAAAATTTCCCACCAAAACACGACCACGCAGGGATGCCTCAAGTAATTATCTCAATTTTCTGTAACAAGTTTCTCGCATGCATATACTGAATCAGGGAAAGGTTTTCACGACTCGTGATGCTTAATTTGGATTCCTCGCATAAAAATACCCCTAGAGGGTCATTTCTCGAAAAAATTTTTGGGGTAACCCAAGTGGAATAGTACCCAAAGATCGTGTGAATTCAAACATTTATTTGAATTTCCTTCGTTAAACTGTTTTTTTTTCTCGTTTTCAGACGCCGTGCCCCCCAATATAAATGATGTGAGGGACTCTCCGTGTGAGTTGCCGTTTGGCTGGCAATTTGTCATTTGGCAACAAATGCTCGCTAATTTTCAATAAAAAATAAATACATGAAAAATGTACTTCTGAAAGGGAAGGAAAGAAGGAACGTCGTTCAAAACAAGGAAGTCATGCATTTATCGCAAAAAAGGGGAGAACAAAAAGCGTCTTAAAATGTCAAGACATTTTGGAACTACTTCGGCTCTTATACCCCTGATTGAACGTGGTCTAAAATCGAAAATTTTTTATTATTTTTCGAAATTTTCTCATGCTAAAAATGGACTCCAAGTGGAATTCGAACCCGCGACCATGTGACCAAAAAGCCGCTGCTTTGTCACTGCACCACCAAGGCTTGTTAATGGATAAACGTCTTTTCAAACCAAGTACTAGTGACGCGTCGCATAACAGACTATAAATGCCAAATCGCGAAATGTCGCGAGACGAGTCACGCTACACAAAATGACTGTCGCACGACAGACTATAAACGCCAACTCGCGACCCGGCGTGTCGCGCGACACAAAAATGCACTGTCGCGTCGCGACAGAAGTATAAATCCCGCCATAGGGTGCGTTCGAGCATGCTGAAAAAGTTGGCGAAAAGTCGAAACATTTCTTGACAACTTTTCAACGACTTTTCGACAACTTTTTCAACATGCTTGAACGCACCCATATGAAATTTTGCATATGGACGAAACCATGAATCAGATTTTCTTGCGTGTGTGTTTTATAGTCTTTAAATGATTCAAATATTTCATCTCGCTTCATTTCGTTAGCCATCGTTAATTCTGACGAAGCATGATGACTCAAATCTCGAGAAAAGGCTATCAAAGTTCATGCACTTTTATAGTTTAAAAAATATGCGGACGTAAACAATTTTTTCCGGTGAGTCGAGTAAGAGGAAAAATATAGAAAATAATAGTGTAGATGAGTATGTGAATACTAATTAATTTTTTGGAACTGATCAAATAAAACGGGGGAGAACAAAAAGTGCTATTTTCTCAAAAATGACCCTGGGGTAATTTTATGCGGGAAACACGTTGGCGATGTTATTTTTGCTTCTCCCTTCTTTGCTTATATCTCTGATTTTTTATTATANAATCAAAAATTTTATAATTCTCTCAAAAATCATCCTATTAGGGGTAATTTTATGCGGGAAACACGTTGGCGATGTTATTTTTGCTTCTCCCTTCTTTGCTTATATCTCTGATTTTTTATTATAAAAGTGTATGTCATATCATAAGACTTTACTGTTTTCAATCTATAAAAAATTGCTTCGCTTGTTGCAAAATTACACCACATGAAGAATCTTTTCTCTTCTGCAATTTTTCCGCCATTGTTCAGGCGTTCGTCGACGCCCGAATAATTTATGAGATTGTTGAACAAAAGTTGCGTTGAAGAATTCCCGTTCCTTTGTAATAACTCTTCTCGTCGAGAAAAACAAAACGGAGAAGTAGAGGAAGAAGAACGATGATAAAAAATGAGCGAAGACAATGTTCGATTCTTCAACTACTTTACTTAACAGAAAAGACAGATATTTTTTGGATCTGTTTTCTAGTTCATCTCAAATGACACGGTTAATGATTAAAAAAAAGGAGAAGAAAATTGATCAAAGTATTCTGTGATGGAATTAATTTGCAAAAAAATAAACTAAAACTAATTGAGGAGGGGGGGGGGGGTAATTTTTCAGTGTTCTACAGGGTGTCCCAAATGAACTGACGCACCATCGAATATCGAATCGAATATCGAAAAAAATTGTTGAACATTTCTGAAAATCTTTCTTCTGGGGGTAATTTTATGCGGAGAATCGATTGCGCACATTTTCGAAGTATGAAAAAAATTTACCTAACCCTGATTCAGGCAATCTCGCTTCAATATATAACAACCTATGGCCACCCCCTCAATTACACAAAATGAGCTGCTAAAACGTCGATTTTTTGTAAAATTTTTTGATGTCTGGCTATTTGTTTCACTACACTTTTCCCTGATTCAATGGAAAGTGCAGAAGATTTTCGAGTNATTACACAAAATGAGCTGCTAAAACGTCGATTTTTTGTAAAATTTTTTGATGTCTGGCTATTTGTTTCACTACACTTTTCCCTGATTCAATGGAAAGTGCAGAAGATTTTCGAGTATATTCTGCCGTACAATTTTCTGCTGGATCTTTTAAAAAATTGTGCATAATCTTGTATTTTATTCAAAATTCCATAAATTTTTACAATATGCTAAATTGCTTTTTTCATCTTTTTTGTTGGCAAGATCAGTCCTTTTTAAGTAATTACATTTCTGGCCTTGGGTCTAACAAGACCACCCAAAATATCCGAAGATTATTCCGTTAGCCCATCCAAAAAATACTGCCATTATTTCCATTTGAAGGCGTCATTAAGTCGGTAATAAAAGAACCGAAATTTATGGCTTTCTTCCTTTAGAGAAAATTTGTTTTCATTTCATTTTTGGAGGTAAGGGGTTTGCTAAAAGTTAAGAGACGATGTCTCAAAATCTCGAACCAGTCTTGAACCCGGGGTGGCCATAGTAACGAAAATTCGAATCAATTTATGAAACCGTGGTATACCCTAGGTTTTCGGGGTCGCTGAACACGAATCTGAAGTCCGTTTTTGAATCCTAATTAAAATTTTTTATTTTTGAAAAAATCAGCCGATTTGGAGTACTTTTTGAAAATTCGAAAAAAGGTTTTTGAAAATAATTTAAAAAAGTGTTCGTATCTGTCTTTCGTTACTGGACCCAGGGGTCAAAAAGGGGCTGCCCCCCCCCCCGAAACCCCTGGGGCCTCGGCCAGGCACGTAGCCAGGATTTCCTGACGGGGAAGACAATGACCTAAAGTCCAAAATCCACAGGTAGCCTGTGGTTTTTTTCAAACTTTGACCAAAATCCACAGGTCAAAAACCTGTCGTTTTGAACAAAAACATAAGGGGTACCTTTATGATTGTTTTTCAAAATTTTTCCTGACGGGGGGGGGGGCAATTGTCCGGATTGCCCCCTTTCCTAAGTGCTTGGCCTCGGCCCCCTTTTCGACCCTGACTGGACCAATCTATACAGACCTGCCATTTTATCTTTTTTTAAGGTTTTTCCTTTATTTCGAACAAAATCTTTTCTTTTAGCTTTTTTTCTAAGAGAAACTCTTTAAAAAAAAATGGTTTAACCCTAATGGCCTGATGATTTTTCGCTAAAATTGTCCAGAATTTTCCATTTTTCAACAACAAAAAATGTCCAAAATTTACCATTTTTCCATCGAAATTGATCATTTTTGATCAAAAATCGTCATTTTCTGAGCATTTTCAGATTAAAAATGGCGAAACTACAGAGGGGGGGGGGTTGTGTGTTCTTGTTCGTCCAGTTATTGTGTACAAGGGGGCGGAGAAGTCCTGGTAAAGGATATACGAAGTCCTGACATGGGATGCAAAAAGTCTTGTCCATGTATGCAAAAGGTCCTGGCATAGAATGCAATAAGTCCTAACAAGTTTCCAATAAAAAAATCTGCAACTTCATGAAGATTGTTGTAAATGCATTAAAACTAAAATTTTTCCTATGTCAAGACTTATTGTATTCTATGCCAGAACTTTTTGCATATGTTGTAGCCGATCTAGACTTTCAGCTGAGTCTGACTCGGCTAGCCGATCCAGACTGAAGCCGAATCAGTGACGACTAGCTAGCCGATCTGGACTAAACAAAGTTATTTTTTGCATCCAAACAAGTTTCTATATTGTGCGAAAGGCTTAGGCTTAAGCCTAAGACCTAAGCCTAAGGTCTATACATGGACTAGACTTTTTGCATCCCATGTTAGAACTTTGTACATCCTTTACCAGGACTTCTCCGTCCCCCTGTATTTGTTGTGAATTTTTTTATGCGTGTTTTTTTACAAACTTTATTTTTAAAATGTGTTTTAGTTTCGCAACACATATTTTGCTATATTATTAGTGTAACTGCACAAATCTTGCTATGAATATGTTTTCAAGGAAGGATAAAGCGGTGAATAATGCGGTGAAAGGGAACGAGCTCGAGAAGAATGAAGTTAAAGTAGGTTCTAAATTTTTTATTTACAAGAGGTGTATCGAAAAAAACCGAAATTTGGCGATTTTTTCATGTTTTTTCGATCCAAAATTTTTTTCAAAATCACAAAAAAGACCTAGGTAATTTTATGCGGGAAATCGATTGTTCGCATTTTCGAAGCTTGAAAATACTTCCCTGATCCAAGAAAGTGTGTAAATTTGTATTTTTAGCTTTTATACATACTTTCCTGAATTAGGATCTGGGAAGCATTTTCAAGCTTCGGGAACGACTGCAATCAATTCTTTCATAAAATTGCCCTTATATAGGTCATTTTTAGGATTTTTAGAAAAAAATTTTCGAAGAACATGAAAAAATCACCCAAATTTCAGTTTTTTATACACCCTGTAGTACGAGTAAAATTCGCCTTTGTAGCCACGTCGAAGTTCCCGTTTATCCATGATATCGAATAACGAGAATCAAGCGACAAGCATTCTTAAAGACGGCCAGGAAAAACATATTCTCGGTTTAGCTGCACGACGACCCAGACCGCTAATCAATAAGAAAAATTTACCAGATTCTGCTGCTTCTATCATATCGGTAAGTGTTTTTTCGAAATTTTAGTTTTTTTGTAATAGGATACATATACTTCAACGTCGTAATTATTGGAAGGTGATCTGGGGAACCTTCCCCCAAGCTTGAAAATTTTTATTTTTCGGGGAAGAAAATGAATTTTTTCTTTAAGGGAGATGGTGTCTCCTTACTGGAAAAAATGAAAAAGAAATTTCTTAATGGTCCCCCTGATGTTTTTAGCCAAAATTTTTGAAAAATCTTAATGTCCCTCATGACACAGGCGCGAAAACATAATGGGGAAACCAATTTGATTTTTTGAAAATTTCGAAAAATGTGCACCCCCTTACGAAATTTCTGGTTAACAAATTTTTTTCTGACCCCCACTCAAAACTTATTTCTCTCAAATTTGGACTAAAATTACGACGCCGCACACTTTTTTTCCTATAACGAATATTTTTCAGGACAAGCCGGTGTCAACATTGTTTGTAAGCAAGCCTTATAGTTTCCATGATCTTCGCTTTGGTGGTGGAAGTACAATGGTGTCCGTCGACTTCGCTGAAGACATCGATCAGTATTTGCGTTATCTAGAGAAGGTGAGACGAGTCGACCCCGACTTCCTGCATGGCAAGAAAGTGGATGGCAGGATGCGTCAAATATTGGTGGATTGGTTAATGCAAGTCCAACTGCGCTTCCAGCTATGTAGCGAAACTCTACAACTGTCTATTGCGACTCTCGATCGTGCACTCTGCCGAATGGACGTATCCAAGGATAATCTTCAGCTCTTAGGTGTTTCATGCATGTTTATTGCGTCCAAGTTTGAAGAGATCTATGTGCCAAATATCCAGGATTTTGTCTACATTGCTGCAAACATTTTCACCAAAAAGGATGTACTTCGAATGGAGCATTTGGTGGGGTTTTACTCTTTAATCGAATGTTTTCATATATAATTTAGTGCTATTCCACTAGGGGGAGACGCAACAATTTTTTAAGGTCCGAATTGAGGCGAATTATCCCCAAAAAATTTGTTCGATAATCATAAAAATGTTTGAAATGATGACAACAAATACTGTTTTCGAGAAAAAAATTTTTGGGTGTTTTTTGGTCTTTAAATCGGTTGAAAATGGCTCGAAAACTATTAAAAATCACTTTAAAATGGAACCGACTTGTTTTTCGCCATTTTTTGGGTACCCAGGACCAGTGGCGTAGCCAGGATTCAAGAATGGGGGGGAACCTTTTCAAAAAAAAATTTTTTTGACCTTTTTTTTTAGTCATTCTTGGTAAAAATTTGGGGAAAAACATAAGGGGGGACCATTAGGAAAATTTTAAAATTTTTCCAGGAATGGGGGGGGGAACCACCCCGAGTTCCCCCCCCTGGCTACGCCACTGCCCAAGACTCATAAAAATCCATTGGACTCATAAAAATATATGGAGCTTATAAAAATCTAAGGAACGCATATTGTCGACTAGAACCTTTTATACACCATGTATTTGTTCAATATCTTATTTTTTTAGATACTTCACGCACTAGAGTTCCAGCTCAGCATTCCGTATACTATCCAGTTTCTACGAAAGTATCGTGCACTAATGAAGTCCGACAATTCAACTCACAACCTGGCCAAGTTCATTGCCGAAATTGCTCTCTTGGACTACAGCCTGACGCACTTGAATCCATCGAAAGTTGCCAGCGTTGCCGTTTACCTCGCCAGTAAGATACTTCAGATCGAACTGCCACTTGGAATGTTTGAAGCGATGGAGATCACTGAATCGGAATTGATCGCGCTATCCAAGAAGTTCGTCCCTGCAATGCAACATTGGATTGGTTCAGAAATGAAGCTGCTCAGTCTGAAGAATAAATTCGACAAGCTGTATCCAAATGTGAAACCAACGGGCTTAAGTAATCTTGAAGTCTTCACCGAGCTCAATTCTGTTCTCGAAGAATCTGAAGTTTAGAAATTCATAAGCCTTCTATTTTTTTCTATTACTTTTTATTTTTCTTAATTTTATTGCTCTTTAATTTTTCTGCAGTTGTGTTAATTTTTTACACGAACAAGGAACTACATTTTTTTATTTTGTTGTCATATTGAAATTTTATGTGAAAATTCTTTGTTCATGAAATTATACAGGATGATCCAGATGAATATACAATGAAATAAAATTCGATAGGAAAAGATTTTCATGATTTTTGAATAAGTTTGTATTGAAGCGAAAACTTGAATTTTTTCTTTATGGAATTTTCAAAAAATAACGCCATCTTGTAGAGCGCACCAAAAAACGGTAGTATGTGAAAAAAAAATTTCCTTTAAAAGTGGGTATTTTTTGGCAAAAAATCCTGTGCTGCGGGGGGGGGGGACTTTTTCAAACCAAAACGTTTTTACTATATTGGGGAGTGGGTTTTACAACCGAGGAATCGATTGGAAATCGTTTCGAATGCTGAAAAATTTTCCTAATCCCTCCCCCACCGCAGATTTTTCTGCATAAAAGCCTGCTGAAAATAAAAAATTTTGTTTTAGATTTTATCTATTTCGACTAATTTGGGGGTTTTCCATACGGGGAACACGAATTCGAGCGATTTGAGCCGTCCTGGATCGAATTTGACCTAGTTTTAAGATAAAGTCAGTTAAGTGATTAGTAACTTGCAAAAAACCGCATATGAAAATCTTTTTCCTATACCGAAATATCGAGTTTTATTGTATATTCATCTGGATCACCCTGTACTTCATATATTCAAGGTTACTCTATTCTAATTTTCTGTTTATATCGGACTTGGTGTTTGAACATTAGCGCGACTCAAATCTCGGGGAAATAGATGAACCTCATAACTAACAGCTTTTACTGAAGCGCATCGAAACGCCGTTTTCCTCTTTTTCACACGTTTTCAACAAGCAAAAATTTTCTTGAAATTTAAAAAATTTAAACTGAAAATGCTTTTTTTAACATTTATGTGAATTTTTCGTAATATTTTAAGGGGACTGTAAAGAAAATAGTTATGTTTTGTATTTATACTTTTGGTCACGAAACAGTGTCGTAATCTTGGTCCAGATTTAAGGAAGTTTTTAGGAAAATTTTTCAACATTTTTAACAAAAAACAGCTCCGCAGGCGAAAAGTTTGATTGAAAAATACTTGTTTTTTAGCTTAAAATGCTCAGAAAATTTTTGTTGAAAAAATGGCCAATTTTGGTCAGTTTTTGATCGAAAAATTTTTGGACAAAAACATAAGGGGGCCAAGGGGAGAAAATTTTCATTTTTCCAGGAAGGTTCCTCCATAATTACGACGCTGCCTAGAATCTTATTGCTTTTAGGGCGCTCTAAATTTGTATGCAATGGCTTACTAATTTTTATGTATTTTGCTTCAGACACCTTCAAGGATCAGTCCATAAAAAAGTTGTATAATTTATAAATATTCGGAAAGTTCATAAAATTTAGAATATTTTTATTTTTTATGGTGTGTTCAGAATCGCTAACGGTTTCGAGATAATCGCATGCGAAGTTGTTTCATTTGTGTATTACAACGAAAATATGAACACAATGGTTAAATCCCCGAATCAATAAAAATCTGTATATTGAGACGAAAATTTGAAATTCTTGAAGATTTAGGAAAAATAAATACTGCATTTTTTATAACTCATCGAGGCGAATAAAATGACACTAAAATTATTTGAAAATTGTTTTGAGTCATTGAAACGAAAACATTTAAATTTTTTAGAAAATTCATTTTTCTTTTCAATAGCCTAAAAAAATTTCAAATTGGATAATTTTAGTGCCACTTTATTCGTCGAGTTATAAAAAATGCTGTATTTATTTTCGGCTATGGCCTAGCTCGTTACACCAATAGCAGACTCGAAATTCGCATAATTGTTTTAATCAATTTTGGGCCCCTCTGGGGGTAATTTTAGGCGTAGAATCTGAAAAAACTATTAATTTTTTATAAAAAATTTTTTTAAGGGGTCAAAACAGGGGGTACCCCCTATTTTTGAAAAATTTTAAAAAATCGATATGGGTATCATTTAGGGGTAATTTTAGGCGTAGAACTGAATTCTATACAACAAATTACCCCTAAATGATACCCATATCGATTTTTTAAAATTTTTTCAAAAATAGGGGGTACTCCCTGTTTTTATTACCCCTTAAAAATTTTTTCCTAAAAAATTAATAGTTTTTTCGGATTCTACGCCTAAAATTACCCCCCAGAGGGGCCCAAAATTGATTAAAACAATTATGCGAATTTCGAGTCTGCTATTGGTGTAACGAGCTAGGCCATAGCCTTTATTTTCTAAATTTTCAAGGATTTTGAATTTTTTTCTTCTCAAAATACAGATTTTTATTGATTCAAGGATTTGACCATTGTGCTCATGTTTTCGTTGTAATACGCAAGCGAAACTTTTTACACGCGACTATCTCGAAGCCATTAGTGATTTTGAACATGCCGTAAAAAAGTATTCTAAATTTCATGAATTTTCGAATATCTACAAATTATGGCAACTTTTTTTCTAGTGAACTTTTCCTTTAAAACTTTATTATTTTATCTGGACTTTGGATTTCGCAAATATTTTAAAATTTAGCTTGTGAAATAAAGTTTACATGTTTGTTGATAATGTAATATTCAGGTTTTGGTAACCAATTTTTAAGCAAAATTTGTATATCTTGTAGCGAAAATGCATTACGAAGTTATATACATTTTGTATTCACTAACATATCTAAAGAGGAATTTAGTCCATCTATGATATACAAACCTATTATGATTTTTCACCAAAATTGTTTATTTCAACAAATATGCCAAAAATCTCTATTTTTTCACCAAAAAATTTCATTTTCTGAGCACTTTTGCTGCTTAAACAAAATTTCTCAAATTTTTCGAAAAAAACGTAAGGGGGACTCATGATTTTTTAAAAAATTTTCTGGGCTCACTCGCTCGTACGGCCCTGTATGGGTTGTAGGATTTTTTACAAATATTTTAAAATTTACATAAAAAGCAATCATTTTTGACGTTTCGGCCCTTTAAAAAAAAATTTTCCTATTTATGTCTTGATAACTTTTTGAATTTTTCATCATCTTTACGCCAAAACGAAATGCCAAACTTCAAGAAATTTTCAAAAATCTATTAAATGAAAATTTTACTGTTCCATTTTCTCAACTTTTAATAGATTTTCTAGTCAACGGATGGATAAAAATATTCCACATTTAAAAGAACCCGATTTTTTGAGTAATATTCTGAAACCCATAGAACCAGAACCAAGTGGACCTAGCATATGGAATAAGCTTTATGACAATCTCGCGGCGAATCCTATATTTGCTGGAGGTGCTGGTCTCGCCGCAATTGGAGTTGGACTAACTTTTGCTAAACGCTTTGGAGTTATTGCAAATACGCAATTACGTAGATATTGTGTCAGGAGTTTAGAGCTAACGAATGAAAACCCGTGAGTTTTTACAGGATGTTCCAAAAAATCCACCATTTGGTCATTTTTTGGCGAAAATTTTTTCTCCATAATTACAAATTTTGCCAAAAAATGAACAAATGGCGGTTTTTTGGAACACCCTGTACATTTTAAAAAGCATAAATCGGACAGTATCTTTTAGTGCCTATCCTTGGGTGATGAGCCACATCAATTTGCATAGCAAATTCAAAGCGAATAGCCTGTTTTTGGATTCC
Organism: Acrobeloides nanus; assembly: GCA_900406225.1. Lineage (NCBI taxonomy): Eukaryota > Metazoa > Nematoda > Chromadorea > Rhabditida > Cephalobidae > Acrobeloides > Acrobeloides nanus. The sequence goes on along the minus strand of OZJO01021948.1, from coordinate 17,823 downwards.
CGATTGGAATTTTCTGAAAGTGGACATGCTCGAATGAACCATTTCTTTACGCCCGGAACTGGAGTCCATTATTTCAACTACCGTGGAAAATTTGTGAAGCTGGAGAGGAACCGAGAAAAATCCTTAATTCATAAAGATGGTGTCCGAAAGCCTTTCGAAACTGTTACCCTAACTACGTATGGTGAGCACGATTTGTTATTTAACTTTATTAATAGTTAACTTTAAGGAATTTTTGGTCGTTCCAAACCAGCCGAGTTTTGGCACAGTTTTCTTGCGAGCGCGACCCAAGAAGGATTGTCAACGTTGAAGACCGGGTTAGTAGTATATCAAGCTATAGGGCCAGAATGGAAGAGGCTGGGAAATCCCAGAAAGAAAAGACCCTTAGAATCTGTGATATTAGAAGGAAATACATTAGAGAATCTTTTTGATGATGTTGTCGAGTTTTTGGCTTCTGAACAATGGTAGGTTCTTGAGAGCAGTATTTTGAGCACCATGTTAGAATCAGAATTCGCATAATTCATGACCCCTGTGGTCTACAGAGGTGCAATTTAAATACAGGGTGAGCCAAAAAAAACCGCACTTTTGCGTTTTTTGGCGAAAAATTTTTTAAAATCGCATGAAAATACCCCTTATAGGTGATTTTGAAAAAAAAATTTTTAGAAATTTTTCAATTTTTGATGAAATTTTCAATTTTTGTCAAATTTTTCAATTGTCACCAAAAAAACGCAAAAGTACGGTTTTTTGCTCACCTGTAAATACCTGAAGTGTGGATTTTTATGACAATATTTTTTTTTAAATTCTGCCCTCAAATAATTTATACAATTTTCAGGTATACAGATCGAGGAATCCCCTACAGAAGAGGTTATCTTTTCTATGGACCACCAGGAACTGGAAAAAGTAGCTTTATATCTGCCCTAGCTGGAAGATTAGGCTATAGTATTTGTATGTTATCCCTGAGCGAAAGAACTCTAGATGATTTGAGGCTGAACTACTTGATAAATAATATGCCGCCAAAGGTAGGCACTTGTCAAATTAGCCCGTCTAGACCTTAGGCTTAAGCCTAAGCTTAACCCTTTAGAGGATATTTTTCATAAAATTACTTCAAAAAGGTATCAGTTTTTGGAATCTTGTTGATTGCGTCTCCCCAAGGGGAAGAACTCCAAAATTTTTTCAGCAACGAAGGTAGGAAATGCGATTTAAAAAACCACTGCCTATTCCTATATGAATATTAGAGTAATCCGATGCGTTAAACTGATATACTTGATCTAAACATTTTTCAGAGCTTTTTGTTATTAGAAGATGTGGATGCGGCATTCGCTCCTAGAGACCCTGAAACTCCAACTCAACAGAAAATGTACGAAGGATTAAGCAGGTTCCATTTTAAAAGTCGTTGGTTGAAGTTAAAAACTTAATTCGTAGAGTTACACTTTCTGGTCTGTTGAACGCTCTAGATGGAGTAGCCAGTTCTGAAGAGCGTCTCATATTTATGACCACAAATTATAAGGATCGTCTAGATAGTGCACTTATAAGACCGGGCAGAGTAGATGTTCAACATTACTTTGGCTATTGTACTCCGGAAATGATTCAATTGGTAATTGATTACAGGGTGTATAAAAAACCGGAATTTGGGCGATTTTTTCACGTTTTTTCGACCCGAAAATTTTTTCAACAGTCTTAAAAGTGACCCATATAAGGGTAATTTTATGCGGAAAAAAAATTCCGGTTTTTTTATCACTCTTATTTTATACTAGATTCATTCAGGGATTGTAGATCCTACTTTCGTTTTAACTTCTAGTTGATTATTTTCGTTTTTACGAAATTTCGATTGAAAAATTGTCAAAAAATCGTCAAAAATTCATATGCCACTAATCAAATTTTCTTAAATCATCTTTTTTCAGCTATTCATGCGCTTCTATTACCCGAAGAAAGTCGAAGACATTGACCCAAAACAAGCTTTGGCCATAAAACAAAAAGAGCTCTTAGAACTAGCTAAAAATTTCTCAAATGCTGTTCTTTCTTTGAAGAAAAATATATCGCCTGCTCAAATTCAAAAGCATCTGATTAACTATAAGGACGACACTCAAGCAGCTATAGAAAGTGTGGAGGAAATTAAATAGTACATTGAAAATTCTTTGTCATAGGAATATTAGGTTGTTATTGTTGTTTATTATTGTTTTTGATTTTTTTAAAATAAATTTGGATATTTTTTGCACATAAAAAAACACTTTTGGGGCTGTCCTTAAATTACGTTTGCCAAGAGGGGTCTCTGAAAATCTAACGCTCCATTAAAATTTTTCGAAAAAACTAACGGAGGAAGGGGGTCCGAAATCCAACTTTTTGCAAACGTAATTTAAGGACAGCCCCTTTTTGCAACCTAATTTCATTTTTTGCAAAATCTTTTTTGATTGGATTCAATTTTTTGCATTAGAAAAATATTTTTTATGTATCTAAAATTCATGTTGAATACTCGAAAATGCTTTTTATTGAGTCCTACAAATTCGTTTTTAGAACATCGAAATTGCTGAAAAACTCTAAAAACGAATTTGTAGGACTCCATAAGACACATTTTCGAGTATTCAACATACAATTTTAGATCATAAAAACTGTTTTTCTAATGCAAAAAATTGAATCTGATCAAAAAATAAGATTTTAGGTGCAAAAAAATCATCCAATAAATTTCCATTGAGGTTTATAGGTTTCTGAAGTTGTACATGAAAAAATATTTTTGACATGATTTTTTTATTTTGGTCATTTTTGAAAAAATGGATTAAGTTAATTTAAATTTATTTTCGTGTCAATACACGGATTTTATTGAAGTTTCGTACGAAAAAATATACGAAAAGTGTTTATACAAAAAATAACTGTACGAAAAGTCCGTGCGAACCACAATTGTACGAAAAGTTATACTGCCTGCTCGGTCACTATTGTAAATCCTCGTTATTTTTTACTATTTATCTACTATATACTTAATAGTCCTTACTGTATGTTATTGATATTACTTTACTCATCACGATTCACTGATGTTGTGCAATAAACTTAAACTTTTATATAAAAAACAAGTAACAAAACAAGAGAACAGCTTGATCTTTTATGCGTTTCCACCCTGTTTCTTTATAGATTTGGCCACGGTACCTTCACGGAATCCATTGCTAAAAATAATCAATTAGAAAAGAAAATGATGAAATTAGGTTATTTTTCGTTGCTAAAACTGAATAGGATTATTTATTTATCTTTAGGGTGAATGGCAGTGACGTAGCTAGGGGAGAGGGTAGTTCTTTCCAGGAATGGGGAGGTTTCCCGTAGAAAAATTAAAACATTTTCGTAATGGTCTTCCCCCTTTTTCATCTTATTTTCGCGTCTTCGGCGCGAAAATAAGATGATTTTTGAAATTTTTTAAAAATCCAAAAAAATTATCTTAGTCCCCCCTCCCCTATGTTTTTTCCAAAAATATTCAAGAAAAACATAAGGGGGGCCAAGGTAAAAAATTGTTTGAAAAGGTTCCCCTCCCATTCTTGGAGGCTGGCTACGCCACTGACTAGCATATAACATATTTCCTCTAAAATAAGATCCCCTCAGAGGATTTGTAGCGCCAAAAATCCAAAATAACGCCTCCTTGGAGGGCGTTGAAAAAATAAGACCCGGGTCTTATTTTAGAGGAAATACAGTAATTTAAAGCTATGCAAATTTCGAAAAATATTTTCCCGCGTTCAAAAAATATTACTCCCCCATAAAAAAACCTCTGTTTATTATGAATTTGTATTTTAAATTATAAGGGATCGCAAGTAAAATGGAGCACATCATGCGATTGAAAAAAAAGTAACAAAAAATGGGTCAAACTTTTTTGGGTCACTTTGAGGTCTAAAATGGTCTATTTTTAAGGGGTTTTAAGCAGGGCTCGAAATGAAAATCAGAAAAGTTAAAAAATCAGATTTTCCATCCAAGAACATTAAAAATACACTAGATCAGGGCTACAAATGAAAAAATTTGAATAAAAAAAATCAGATTTTCGATTCAAAAATCAGGCATAGGCAATTCCTACTGGCTAAAATCAGAACATTTCTGATAAATCAGACTCATTCCGAGCCCTGGTTTTTAAGGTATAAAACAAACTAAAAAGGTATAAATTCGATTTCATTTTAGTTTTTCTTTTTGATTTTTTGGCAACGTATGGTGCAGCCCAGGAGAGTTTATGAGACCGATTATAACAAATTATTTTTTGTAAATCTAGGAGAAGTGGATATGTTGCCGAAAAATCAAAAAGAAAAATAAATAAAAAATCGAATTTATGTTTTTAGTGTTTTATGCCTTAAAACCCCTTAATAGGCCATTTTGGACCCCCTCAAATTGACCCAAAAAAGTTCGACCCAAATTTTTTGTTGTTGCTTTTTTTTATCATTACTCATCAAGACAAGTTAATTAGAGTCAGTTTTGGAAAAATTCCGAACATTACTGTATTCTGCAATTTTTCGGCCTGATAAAACTAGACATACCGGAATTTCCGTTGAACAAGTTTCAAATGTCTCATTCGGCCAGTTCCGGTAGTGCGACGACGAATCGACTTGATCGACCATTGATAAGTACGCTTCTTAGCTGCTGGATATCCACACATTGCACAAGTATGCTTTTGAATATGATACGAGGAGCGACCACAGCGCCGACATAGAGTATGTGTTTTATTGTGGCGTTTACCAAATGAAGTTGTACCTTTCGTCATTTTTTAAAGTTTAACCTGAAAATGGGTTTGATAAAAAAACACAGATATTTTTATTTAAAAAAAGAAAAAGGCGAATTATTAATATAGCTTGCACGATTAAAAACGGTTTAATTAAAACTTTGACAAGTTTTTATTCTGCTATAAGGGCCTCCACTAATTGCGTCTCGAAATTTTGGAAGCACTAATAGCAAATTGGGGAGCACTAATTGCAATTTCTTAAATTGCGAATATCTTTTCAGAATAAACGAATTTTCGAATGTTGTCTTTTACATTTTTATGAATTTTGTTGTGGGCTATAAATTTGTTGAAGACGACATTCGATAATTCGTTGATCCTGAAGAATAAAACCGTCTTGCCATCTATGCAATTAGTGCTTGTCTCGAAATCGTCGAGACGAATTAGTGGAGGCCCTAAAATGCTTTAAAACAAATCAAATATAGATAACTACAGAGGGGTGCAAAAGTCCTCGCGTAAGGGGCGGTATATTCTCGCCAAGAAATATTGATTGTTATAGCGCTATAACATCCAATATTTCATGACGAGGACTTTTGCCCATGGGCCGAGCCGAAGCCGCAATTTTTTACGGCCCAAAAAATAGACCGGGCCGGGGTCGATTTTTTGCGGTTCGAGCCATAAAAAATCGCGGCCCTTTAGCACCCCTGCTTGCTACTAAACTTTTTCAACAACATTCAACAAAAAATTCCGACTTAATACTGCTTTTGGCTCAATTTCTATCCTACTATAGAAAGATTCGTTTCAATAGCTGATGTTTTTAAAACTGCGAGAAGAAACACATTTTGCCAAACAGAAACAAAAAATGTTAGGAAATAGAATGTATAGAGAATTTCTATTAGAAATAATTTTTTGCTCGCTATTCAAGCACGGCGCTTGTTTTTCCATCATTACCGGTTTGATTGTCCGGCGAACCCGACACAATTCAATTTTTAATGAAGTGTGCGGAGCCTATATAGTCCTTTTTTCGTCAAAGATTTTTTTCTTCTATAAAATTTTTCCGATTGAATCAGGAATTAAAAGAAGAATTGCTTAGGGTGCGCGTTATCAGTGCCGCGCTCGGCACGACGTTAGCAGTTGTGCTGCCGTTTTACAACGCGGCACGACCGGCACAACTGCTAAGCACACATGTTTTTACATTCGCTAAATTTTTGGAATATGCGCCGTTGTCACTTTTTATGCCATTTTTAATTGACAAATTTTCCGAATTGCGCCGTTGTTTTAGTAAAAAAATTGCTTGATTGTCCTTTTATATCAATTTTGATTGACAATTTTCTCAAAAATTTGCGTCGTTGGGTCGCTAATGGCGACCATTTAGCACGTGTGCTGCTAAGGGTCGGCACAGTTTTGCACATTAGGGAACGTCCAGAAAGTATGTCCGCGTGACATTAACATTTTTCAGGCTCCACCCACCCTCGGTCACAAAATGTCACAAAATTTTCGAGGACCCACCCACCCTTATGTCACTGTGACAAAAAAAATTTCCGAAATATTATAAATTTTTTTCAAACATGTATATATTAAAAGATTTTTTACGCTCCATTTTCAAAAACCAAAGAGTGAGAGAAAAATCACAAAAAAAGCAAAGTTTCTTGCTAACAAATTCCATTCAAGACACATTCAAAAAATTTCTGGGACTTTGTGACGTCACAAATTTCTCGGGCCCACCCACCCACCTGTCACAAAATGTCACAAAATTTTAGGAAATCAGCGGACCCCACCCACCCTCTGTCACGCGGACATACTTTCTGGACGTTCCCTTATCGTACGACGGCCCCACAAGCTATCGTACGATCGTAAAATTAACGTAAAAGTACGATGAAATCGCCACAAGCTGTCGTACGACGCAGTACGATGGCATCGTACGAAATTTCGTCGTACTCATACGATAGCTTGTGGCCATTTCGTCCGTCATATGAGTGTATTTTACACTCGTACGATAGCTTATGCCGTTGCTTGTGACCGTACGATAGCTTGTGCCGGCACAACTGCTAACGTCGTGCCGTAGTGGAACGGCACAACTGCTAATGCGCTGCTAACGTCGTGCCGAGCGCGGCACAACTGATAACGCGCACCCTTAGGGTCGCCACAAGCACGGCACAAGCTATCGTACGAAAGTACGACGGCCCCACAAGCTATCGTACGATCGTAAAATTAACGTAAGGGTACGACGAAATCGCCACAAGCTGTCGTACAATCGTACGACGCAGTACGATGGCATCGTACGAAATTCGTACGATAGCTTGTGGCCATTTCGTCCGTCGTACGAGTGTATCTTATACTCGTACGATGACTTCGTACGATAGCTTGTGCCGTTGCTTGTGGGGACACGATAGCTTGTGGCGACCCTTATTGAAAAGAAAAAATTTAAATTCTTTGAAAGAATTTTTTAATTTCTGAATACGAACTATATCAGAATTTTAAAATTTCTTTCAAAGAATTTGAATTTTTGGCTAGCAGACAAATGACAAGCGGACATTTGACAAGTGACATTTGACAAGAGTTTTTTTTACTGAGGGGTGACATTTGACAAGTGGACATTTGACAAGTACAAACTACAAAAAAAATCTGATGGGTGAGGGTTCGATCCCGGAGGTCGAAATCAGAAATATCATAATTCAAGATTGAAATCTACAAAAAAATCTGAAGGGCGAGGGTTCGATCCCGGAGGTTCAGATTTTTTTTTGTAGTTTGTACTTGTCAAATGTCACCAAAACAAAAAAGTCTTGTCAAATGTCCACTTGTCAAATGTCCGCTTGTCATTTGTCTGCTAGCCAAATTTTTTCGTTTCAATAAACAATTCTTCTTTTAATTCCTGATTCAATAGGAAAAATTTTATAGAAAAAATCTTTACGAAAAAAGGACTATACTTTTTGAGATCAACAACATTTTTCCAAGCAAAACATTGCCTGATTGCAATAAAGTTTAAGTATTGACACGAAAATTTAAAATAACGAATTTCTTGACAAACGCGAATTCGGAATCTTTCAAAAAAAAAAACAACCTATATAGTGCATAAATACAAATTGGGGGAGCTAAACGGAATCGATTCGTTCCTTTTAGCCCCCCAAAATTGGGGGGAGAGGCTAAAGTGCATAAGTTCCGGTAATTTTGGAAAAAAATTTGAAAAATTTTCACCAAAAAACAAAAGTACGTTTTTATTTATTCAACCTGTAGTCAAAAATTCCCAGTTTCCGAACTTTTATCAAAAGTCCTTTCTTCCCTGAGAATTTATCATTTTTGTATTAAAAAAAAACAAATATTTTAGCTTATCTCTATGTCAGAAATATTTGAGTTAAGGAAATCGCGTGTTGTTGAAGTTTTCTACACAGGCGGCGATGTGTTGTTGGACTCTAAAAGTGAAACATTATTTACAGCTTGTTCGAATTTTGTCAAAGTATTGAATGTCCAAAACGGAGACTTAAAGTAAGAGTTTTGGGAATATTCAAGTCTGGGGTCCCAATGACGTGAAAAAATTGAATTTTTGTGTGTGGAAAATGACCCCATTAGCGTAATTTTTAACGAGGAATCTAAAAACGAACTCCCGAATTGTAAAAACACTTCCTTGATACTATTTCGAGCAAGGTTCATATAACTTGAAAATGATATAACATGCGATTCTTGTTCGTTTTTTGATAACATAAGAGAAACGATCTATGTTTTCACTTGTTTTTACGCTTTGGGATTGTGTTTTTTGGATTTCTTGTTAAAAATTACGCTAAAAGGGTCTTTTCTGGAAAAAATTTTCAAATTTTTTTACGTCATTGGGGCCTCCAGACGTGAATAGCCCCAGAGTTTTTGTCACTATTTTTCACATTTCTTACTTTAAGGTATACTATTGGTGAAGCAGAAGATGAAAGCCGCGCTACAAGTTTTGCCATATCCCAAGATGACTCTCAATTTGTTGTTACATATGCAAATGATCTTATAAAGAAATACTCACTAGCCAACAATGAAGCAACTTTGGATAGACAATTTCGCGGGACCCATAATGCACCTGTTTTGATAACAAGATTTTCTCCAGATTCTTCAAGATTGGCTACCGGGAGTGCTGACTTTAGCGTAAAAATGTGGGATCTCAAAAAGCAGTTTTGTACACATAATTTGAAAGGGAAGTCAGTGGTTTCTGCTATGTGTTTTATTGGAAATGACAGGCTATTGGTTGGGTATACTGAAGGTGACGTAAAGCTGTTTGATTTGGAAAACAAGGGGATTCAGCCAACCGAGTGGAAGATTCATACTAGGTTAGTAAATGTAAAAGATATTGTAAAAAAGTACAACTCTTTTGCTGATTTCTGAGCTCAAAAATCGATTTTTCACTGATTTTTTAGCAGTGGAAAGGCTCAAAAATTAGCGAATTATTGATTTTTGATCTCAAAAATCGATTCTCCATTAAAACGCACTTTTGCGTTTTAATGGAGAAAAATTTTCAAAAACCGCATGAAAATACCCTTTATAGGTGACGTTTGAAAATTTTTTACTAAAAAACGCAAAAGTACGGTTTTTTTGGCTCACCCTGTATATCTTTGTCGTCTTTTAGCCATATATCTACAATTCTTCCTCTGACACTACCAGGAAACGCACCAGGCGCTGTTATTGTGAGCCGAGATCGAACTTATTCCATTCTAAATGTTGAAACTAAAGAAAAACTCAAAGTTATTCCTATTTTTGAGCCAGTTGAAGATGCCGTTTTCTTGAGAAATCCGCAAAATCTACTAACTGTTGGTGAAGAAGGTGTTTTGAAAGTGTGGGATATTTGGTCTGGGCGTATGTTGAAGAAAAAAGCTATTATAGGGTATTGCATTTTTTTGCTTATACCATGTTTGAAAATGACGATGCGGTTTGGTCATTTTTTCTTTCATCTTGCTTGGAAATTAATATAAGGTTTTGGTCATTTTAGTTTGTGTATATGTATTTACACACAGAAATTTGAACAAGAATCACATGTCATGTGATTCTTGTAAAAAATGTCGCCCTACGTCATATAAATAGCCATTTTTTGATTCGGGGGAAAGTTTTTCAGACCTCGGGCATATGAAATTCAGATTTTCCGCATAAAATTACCCCTAGAAGGGTCAATTCCAGATGATGAAAAAAATTTTTTTGAAAAATTTCACGTTTAGTGGGACACCTAATAGATACTAGTTCCGTATATTTTTCTTTAAGATTTGGTGATTTTTAGAAAACGAATTGATACAGTGCTATATAGAGAGGCAACGGGACAAATTTTATGTGTGACTTGTGATCAAAACTTGTTATTCGTGGACGAAAATACATTGACGATGACCAAACAGTTGTCCGGATTTAATGATGAAATTTTTGCGAGTACATTTTTGTCCGAGAAAAGTAATTGTTTGGTGGTGGCAACGAATAGCCCAGAGATCAGGATTTATGATATGAATTCTTGGTCATGTCATTTGTTACAAGGTGAGGATTTTTCTCTTATTTTAAAAACTTACTATTTGAACAGAGGTACTAGCTCAAAAATAGATAATTCACTGATTTTTTATTCCACAAATCGATTTTTCACTCATTTTTAAGCTCAAAATCGATAATTCGAAGTTTTGATTCAAGTGACACATAAAATTTTTTCCAGAAATATGAGCTTTTTTTGTCTTTTTAAAAATTGAAAATTTCTCTTTTTAGGCCACGAAGAAAGCGTCCTTTCAGTTGACTCACCTCCATGGGACGAATTTCTTTTTGCAAGTAGCTCCAAAGACAACTCCATAATTGTTTGGCGCCTTAGAGATCCATCTATGAAGCTAGAAGAGGAAGAAAAAGACGCCGAATTTGAAGCACCCATCAAAGTCGCTAAAGTTGCTGTGGCTACAGGACACACCAATTCTGTAGCTGCGGTACAATTTTCCAAGCACAAAGATAAGCCATTTATTCTGTCTGTTTCGGATGATGGAACCTTGAAATTGTGGCCGATTCAGAAGATTTTGACTCATTTTGGAGGAGAAAGGTTGGTATTAGGTGAAATAGCAAGCCAATTAAACTGTTTAGTCTCAAACTTTCTGCCTCATTTACGATCGTTGCTCATCATAAGCTAATCAACTGTGTTGAAGTTAGCCCAAATGATAAGATTTGCATAACCGGTTCCATGGATAAAACTGCCAAGCTATGGCACATTGACAAAGATACCATGAATTTGGGTATTGCTGGGACTTTAAGTGGACATAAGAAAGGTGTATGGCTAGCCAAATTTGCACCCAATTCTCAGGTCAGTGTTAAATTTTTTTAGCTATATTGTGATAATTATGTTTGATCTTTTGTGCGATTTTTAGAATGTGGCGACATGTAGTGGTGACTCGACGATCAAAATTTTCTCGCTTTTGGACAAGACTTGTTTAATGACGTTATCCGGGCATGATTTTGCTATTTTAGCGGTATTTTTTATTGTATAAAAAATGGAATAGGGCGATTTTTTCATGTGTTTTTGATCCGAAATTTTTTTCAAAAATGACTATTGGGCTAATTTTATGCGAGGAATCGATTGCGCTCATTCCCGAAGCTTGAAAACGCTTCCTTGATTCAGGAAATTAGTGCATGTATTGAAGCGAAATCGAACATGTACTAATTTTCTGAGTCAGGGAAGCACGCTTTTCCGAAACTTGAAGCATTTTCAAGCTTCAGAAAAACGCGCAATCGATTCCTCGCATAAAATTACCCTTACAAAGATGATTTTGAGGCAGGAAATTGAAAATTTTTCGATTTTTGCTTCAATATAAAACATTCATTTCCCTGAATCAGGGACAGGGAAGCGTTTTCTTATACGCCCTGTAATTTTAGCTACACTTTGTACGCAACGGAAATAAACTGCTTTCGGCGGATAGTGGAGGCCTGATGAAAGTGTGGAATCTGGAAACAGGTGTCTGTGACCAAACCATAGAAGCTCATGAAGATAAAGTCTGGCATATAGAGCTCATCGAAAGAGCTAGGAAAGACGACGAATATGTGACTGTTGGCGCAGATGGAAAAATAATTGTGTGGAAAGACGTTTCGGAGGAAGTTCAGCTAGAAGAAGCGAGGAAACGCGCGGAAAGAGCGGCCAACCAGCAAACTTTGGCGAATTTTATGGATCAGGAGAAATATGAAGATGCTCTTATGTTTGCGTTAGATTTGGCACAGCCTTTTCAGTAGGTTTTTTAGAGAAAGTCGCTAAAAAAAGTTACATTGAAAAGAGGATTTTTAAACCAAAATTTTCAGCTGTCTTACTGTAATCAACCATTTGACTCATCGAGGAGAAACAGAAAAACTCGGAAAAGTTCTCAAATCTCTAAGTTCTTCGCAGTTATCAATGCTTATGGATTTCACAGCTCAGTGGAATACGAACACCAGGACTTATAATGTGAGCTTTGTTTATTCCCGAGTAGAGGGATGGGTATGGGTGAAACTATTATGGGAAACGGGGACAGTGCAAAAAGGAGTTGTCCCGGCGGGGATCGAACCCGCTACCTCTGAGGCAAAAACCCAGAGCATTCCATTGCGCTACAGAGGATTGTCTTCTATTTTGTTATGATTTATTGAATTTTAATTGTCCCCAGTCACCTCACTTTTTTGCAAGTTTTCTCCATGAAAATGAGGTCTACGCCCTATGGTGTAAAAATAAAAAATGATAAGTGAACGCAGTTCTACATGATAGGCTTATTTCCAGAAAATCGATTTTCCTGTTGCACTGGTCCTTTAAATATGTCATTTAAAAAAATTTAGAAATTTTTTTCAAATTTTGATCCTGGGATGACCCCTGATCCACAATATCTCCGAAAATCCTTATGAACCGGGTTTCAAAGATCGCAAAAATAGCCATTTTTTTGTTCACTCTCTAATAAATACACATAATGTTGAAAAACCCAAATTTTTAGGCCAGCCAACAAGTGATTCATTACATGTTGAAAACTTATCATCCAGATGATTTGCTAAAACTGCCTGGTATAAATAGGATTTTGCAAGCTCTCATACCGTATACGAATAGGTAGGCGGCTATTTTTAAAGTTTTTGTGTTACTTGAATGCTCTAAAAAATCTCACTTATAGGCATTATGAAAGACTATCCAAGTTGAAAAGTGACGCCGCTTATTTGAACTATGTTTATTCAAGAATGAGACTTGATTAATTTTATTACCATAATTGTTATTGTAGTGATTTTGTTGAGTTTGAAATTTTTTGTTTAAAAATAAATGATTTATATATATTTTATTTTTTATAATTGTTTTGATCAATGCTTTTCTTTTTTTGTTGCTTTTTTTCTTTTTTTTCTCTGCTTCAAAAAGTGTTGACTGATAACCATATTCTATTATAGTCTGTTTCAAAAAGAGATTATCGAAAACTGCCCGACCCCAGTTTCAAGCGATCCCGTCCAATCTGGCAAGTTAAGCAAAGTTGGGCACTTCGAGTTTGAGTCCCGGACCTAATTTTAGCTATTCAAAAAGTTGTTAAAGCAAACCCCCCTTAAAACTACATGAAAAAAACTGTCCTATCATTATTTGTCGATTTTGACCTCTGTGGAACCCTGTATTATAAGGCTCGGGTTCGATTCTCTCCAGAGACGAAATGTTTTTGCACTTTTTTAATTTTTTTTTGACAATTTTCAACTCATTTAGGTTTACCGAAAAAATGTCAAAATCGAGTTCCTGGCATGCAAAAACCTAAATGGATAGAAAAAATTATCAAAAAATAAAACTAGCAAAAACATTTCGCCACTGATAGGAATCGAACTTGAGCCTTATAATTCAGGGTTCCACAGAGGTCAAAATCGAAAAATAATGATAGGACAGTTTTTTTTCATGTAGTTTTAAGGGGGGTTTGCTTTAACAACTTTTTTGAATCGCTTAAATTAGGTATGGGAATCGGACCCGATGGGCCTAACGTTGCTTAACTTACCAGATCGGATGGGATCCCTCGAAATTGAGATCGGGAAGTTTCTATAATATCTCTCGCTGAAACAGACTATATGTTACTGAATTTTAGTGAACTTCAGATCCAAAATGCCAAAGAAAAGTAAGACTATTAATGTCCCAATTGAAGCCGTTGATGAAGATATTCCTGAATTGGTGGATATTGAGTCAGGTTTAGATGGCTTAGAACTTCCACCGCTTATTGACGATGTTGATGAAGAAGGGGAGACAACGGGTGTTTTGGAGGAAGATGATGATGTTCAAATGAAAGAATTAAAGCCTATTAAAGAGGTCAGATTTTTTTAAATTGCACGTCAGCTGACCTATCTCAAAGTTGAAAAAATTTATAGAAAAGCATTTTTATTACATTTTATTACAAGAAGAGCCAAAAAACCGTACTTTTGCGTTTTTTGGTGAAAAAAATCACCTATAGCTTTGCGCAGTGGCGATAACGTGGCTAATGAGGCTAGCCGAGGTGCGTTTATTGCTGGTTGAAACTATAAGGGGTATTTTCATGCGATTTTTGAGAAAAAATTTTCACCAAAAAAACCCGCTAAAGTACGGTTTTTTGCTCACCCTATAATCAGTTTTTATAGCACACATTTGAATAGCTCCTTATCCTAAATTTATACTAAGGCTGCTTTCAAGCATGTCAAAAATGTCTAACTTTGCTTGATTTTTTAAATAAAATCTTGTTTATTGAAAACAATTGGTCAAGAAGCATAAAATTTGTTGTCTGATTCGTTTCAATAAACACGATTTTGTTGAAAATCAGGCAAAGTTAGACTTTTTTTTACATGCTTGAACGCCGCAGCCTAAGCTCCTTTTTAGGTTAAACGAAAGCGCCGACGCGAAGACAGAATGGACGTCGATGAAACAGAAACTAAAAAAGAAAAGCCAACTATAGAAATGCGCAAAGTCCCAGTACCCCCACATCGTTATGGACAACTCAAAGAGAACTGGGTGAAGATCATCACTCCTATAGTTAAACAACTAGGTCTTCAAGTGAGGTACGCCTTTTGTCCATTCAATTGACAATTTTGCTAAAATTTAACAACAAATTTAAGGTTTAATCTGAAAAGCCGTAATGTCGAAATTCGTTGTCCCGAAAATTACGATAACAAAACGAACTTGCAAAAGGCGACGGAATTTGTGAAGGCTTTCATTTTGGGATTTACTGTGGATGATTCATTGGCGTTGATTCGATTGGATCACTTGTTTTTGGAGACATTTGAAATTAATGATGGTATGCACGGCGCACAAAAGTTTAGCTAAAAGTGACAAATCGGAAGCTACTACACAATAGGAAGGGAGGCACTCACGTGAAAATTTTTTATGGAAATGACCCCTCTAGGGGTAAAAACATGCAGGGAATCTGAATTTAACACTTTCGAAGCGAAAAAACGCTTTCTTGATTCGAGGAAGGCGTATTGTGTATTGAAGCGAAAAGTCACAAAAATGCGATTTTGCCTAAAACGACCTCTTTTGGGGGTAAAAATGTATGTTATTTTTTCGAATTTTCGCGTCAATATACAGTTTTTCTTGAATCCGAGGAATTTGATAAATGCCAAATTCGGATTCTCCGCATATTTTTACCCCAAGAGAGGGTCGTTTTTAGGCAAAAATCGCATCAAATATGCGAATTTCGTGTACGCTCTAACAATTTTTAAGAATAGATTTTCGTTTCAATAGTTAGACTAAATTGTAAATTAGCAAAACAATTAAGATTTTAATCAGCTTTTCAAATTTTTAATTTAAATAAAAATTATGAAAAAAATTTGGTTAAAATCTTGTTTGCCTGATTTGCAATTTAGTCTAATTATTGGGACGAAAATCTGTTCTTCAAAATTGTTAGATCGTGCACCGTCCCTTTAAAGCAACCATTTTTTTGAATTAATTTTTATCATTTTAGTAAAGCCACTCAAAGGTGATCATTTAAGCCGTGCAATTGGACGTATTGCTGGAAAAGAAGGCCGTACCAAGTTCACCATTGAAAATGTGACGAAGACTCGAATTGTGTTAGCGGACAGCAAAATCCACTTATTAGGATCATATCAAAGTATACAAGTGGCGAGAAACGCTATTTGCAGTTTGATTTTGGGTAGGCTCAAGAATTCTTTAAGCCTAAATCTATTATATTTTAGGATCACCACCGAATAAAGTATATGGTAATCTAAGAACGCTCTCAAGTCGCTTGGCTGAACGTCTTTGAAGAAATTAATGGTATTCAAATTTCTGGGTTGACATAATTGTATTCGTTTATTGTTGTTGTTATTTGTTTTCAAATTTATAAATTTTATACTAATTACCTAAGGCGAACTGAAAAATTTTGTAACATTTTACATCAAAAATTTAATTTTTGTTATGGGTAAATTAAAAAATTGTGCGTGATTTTTGTACATTTTGCCCATTTTTTGGGCCCCACAAGGGGCATTCTATATAAAGGTGCTCGTGCACGTATAGAATGCTCCCTGTGGAGCACAAATATCATTTTTTTATCTGCACCAGTTCAAGCGACTGATACAAAGCCCAGAATTCTATGCGGCCCTCTCAATAAGGAATGTGATCAGAAAAATGGAATCCAATCTGTGATACTTGTATAGGATAGGACTACCTTGTTATATTTTATTTATTGAGCTATATCTATGTGTTATCTCTACATTAAATTAAGATCATCTGTTGAAACTTCTGCTTGAAGAGTTTGAGTAGCTGAATCGACACTTGGTACACTCTCCTTGAAACCTTCAGTATTTTCATGTAAGTTATGTGTTGGTTCTTGAGCAATATGTTGACCATCAACTAATCCATAATAAGCTAAATATTTTTGAACTTTCATATTACGATCATCATTTGAATAAGTTCGAAAATATTGATAAAACTCAGTTTCGGTTAATTTGTCATATTTAGGCCTTTCTTCTACTCTTTTTAAACATAGGCTTACGAATTTCCGTGTTTTTTCGGAAAATATATCACCCGAAAAAATTTTGCCAACAAGATCTTCGGTATCTAATTGCAAGATAAGATTTTGAAGTACTATAATATTATGTGGTACATTCCCTTTTTTATCTCTATATGGAATCCGTCCACTAGTTATTTCAATAAGCGTTATACCAAGACTCCAAATATCGGCACGAACATCATACTTAGACTTTTCAGACTCGAAGCGTTCTGGTGGCCAATAACAAATAGTTCCTTAAAATTATAATTTTTTAAAGGGAGTAAGAATTAGGGACTAATCTATGAAAATTTTTTTTACCAAAACAGCCTATATAGGGATAAAATCATGCGAAAAATCGATTGCGCGCATTCCCAAAGTGTGAAAACGCTTCCCTGATTCAGGGAAGGTGGTGGGTGTATTGAAACAAAAATGGACTACATCCACTACTTTCCCTGAAACAGAGTCAGAGAAGCGTTTTCAAGGTTTGGGAATGCGCGCAATCGATTCACCGCCTAGAAAAGCACCCTAAACAGCCGATTTTACAGCGAAAAATCGAATTTTAGTCCATTTTTTCAATACACCCACCACCTTCCCTGAATCAGGGGCAGTATCACTTTTCGTACAATTGTTTTCGTACGGTACTTTTCGTACGAACTTTTCGTACAGGTACTTTTCGTACGGAACTTTTCGTACAATTATTTTTCGTACGGACTTTTCGTACAAATATAAGGGGGAGGGGGCAAAAGTCCTCGCGTAAGGGACGGTATATCCTATCATAAATTGCTCCTTAGGCGAAGACTTTTCGCCTCCTTGGCGAGTAATTTTGCCCCTCCCCTTTGTATTTGTACGAAAAGTCCGTACGAAAAGTACCATACGAAAAATAATTTTACGAAAAGTACCGTACGAAAACAATTGTACGAAAAGTGATACTGCCAATCAGGGAAGCGTTTTCACACTTCGGGAATGCGCGCAATCGATTTTTCGCATGATTTTACCCCTATATAGGCTGTTTTGGCAAAAACTTTTTTTCAGAGATTAGTCCCTAATTCTTACCCCCTTCAATTTAGTAACGCGTTATTTTTCAATAAAATTACCTGCAAATGTACTTGCCAAGGAATCATGTAAAATTCGAGTCTCACCAAAATCAGCTAATTTAATTTCACCCTTCTTATTCAAAAGAACATTTTCTGGCTTGATATCACGGTGTATAACATTTTCTCTTTTACAAGCAACTAGAGCATCTATTAGGGATATTACTATATA
>OZJO01021942.1:0-17145 GCA_900406225.1 Acrobeloides nanus | reverse complement strand
TTTTAAAATTTCTCCCAAAATGACCCTATGAGGGGTTTTTCTATGCGAGAATCGTTTGCGCGCATTAAAAAATCTTGGAAACGCTTCCCTGACCATGAAGCCGCAGAAGATTTGAAAAAAAAAACAAAAATTTCTTATCTTTTCTGCGATTTCATAGTCAGGGAAGCGTTTTCAAGATTTCTCAATGGTAACTCGAATCTGAATGAATTTCCCGTTTTTGGCCGCATTACCCCCTATATGGGGTATAGCCCTATAGTTTAAACAGGTTTTGGATTCGAACCCGCGGCATATAAGTGTAATCCTTACACACTAACCACTTGGCCATGTAATTCCTTAGCGTGTTGGTACAATATATACCTCGTTTCACTCGTTGGGCTAAGTTGAATGGCATTACTAGTTTTTAAATTTTCGAATTTTCTCCAATTTTTGCCCAAAAACATTCGACACCCCCAGAAATACGAAGCTAATTCGCCCCTTATACACCCTTTCCTAAGACCCTCCCAAAAAATTTTTTTAAATGCTTGTTTTTAAGCTGAAAATGATCAGAAAATTGAAAAAATGGAAAATTTTGGACATTTTTGATGAAAACATGGTAAATTTTGGTCACTTTTAATGAAAAGATATATAAAATTTTTATATATAAAAACTTTCCGCCTCTTTGGGCCGGAAAGAGGCCTCCCAAAGCCTTCCCCAAATTACGCAACTGATCGGTCAAACACAAAAATCAAAATTATGCTCATGTCATCACATAAAAATTGACCTTAAATATGACTTAAAAAGGCATAAAAATCTAGCACGAATATGGGCACAATTTTCGGGCTCAATTATATAACATTTGACGTAAAAAAGTACAAAAATCTCCAAAAAAGTATCACGTGTCACTACATAGAATAAGCCATAAACGTGCTCAAACTGACAGCTTTTCTGTTTCTAGTGTACATATTGATAAAAGAACGAGACAACTTCCATCAAAAAGTAGACGGAAACATCTTTTTGTTGATAAAAATTGAATTTTTTATTTTTTTCTAGAATGCATAAGAACAATATTTATATGAGAATAAAAAATTTTTCGTGATAGTCTGGAATTTTTTGAATCATGAATAAATTTTTTTGAATCATGAATAATTTTTTTTTGAATCATGAATAAAAATTTGTGATCCGGATCATTTTGAAATTATAGTCAAACACAAAGTGCTTATGATTCATCATTTTTTATGGAGAAATTTTTCATCTCTTTAGATAAAAAAGAAAACACAAAATTTTACACTCCCCTAAGATCCGCGACAAACTTGTAAAATTATTAATGTTAATAAAATTGACTAGAAGCGTTTAAAAGGGGGTAACAATCGGAGACTGTTCTCCGAAGAAAATTTTGGAGCTACTACGCCTGGGGGGGGGGGGGGGGCGCACTTAACAGGAATAAAAATGTCAAAAAATTTTTTAACAAGTGACTCCTTGGGGGTAATTTTATGCGAGGAATCGATTGTGCGCACTCCCAAGCATGAAAACACTTCTTTGACCCTGATTCAGGAAAATCGGTGTATTGAAGCGAAAATCAAACATTTTCGGATTTTTATGAGAAAACTGTCAATTTGGTTTTTCTAGGCGGAGAATCGATTGCGATCACTCCCGTACCGTGAAAATGCTCCCTGATTCAGGGAAAAAACTAAAAAATCGCACTTTCAGATTTACGCTTAAAAAAACCAATCCCTTCCCTGAATCAGGGTCAAGGAAGCGTTTTTAAAGTTCGAGAGTGCGCGCAATCGATTCCCTGCCTAGAAAAACCTAAGAATCGACGGTTTTCTCATAAAAATCCTAAAATGTTTGATTTTCGCTTCAATACACCGATTCCTTCCCTGAATCAGGGTCAAGGAAGCATTTTTAAGGTTCGGGAGTGCGCGCAATCGATTTCCCGCACAAAATTACCCCTAAGGGGTCACTTGTTAAAAAAATTTTGACATTTTTACTTCGGTATTTTTATTTCTGTTAAGTGCGCCCCCCCCCAGGCGTAGTAGCTCCGAAATTTTCCGTCAGAGAGAGGTTTCGAAACAAACATAAAATAGAACTAGAATTCCTCACCAACATCCATAATCAATCGTTTTTCAGAAGCCGTATGCCAAAAAATATTAAAATTGCTAACAATGTAAAAGAGACCCCAAAAACGTAAGGGAGGCCCCATAGATCGATTTTTAGATCAGAAAATGATTTTTCTGTTTAGTATCTTAAAAGTTCAGGCATAAATTGATGATTATGGAAACATAAAATTTCGGAGTGAAAACTTCATTTTCACTGATTTTGGGCATTATAAAGCGTAAAATTTTTTATATATTAATTATATATGTTGTAACCGATCAAGAGATTCGCCTGACTCTGAGTCGGGCGCCCGATCCAGAGTTCACTGTGATCAGGCGCCCGAACCAGAGACAATTATCTTGACTCTGGATCGGGCGACTGACTCAGAGTCGGGCGACCGATCCAGAGTCAAGATAGTTGACTCTGGATCGGGCGACCGATTCTGAGTCGGGCGACCGATCCAGAGTCGATGGTTTCTTCGCTCCAGATCGGTCGCCCGATCCAGAGTATCGCAAAATTCAGCATAGACTCAAATGAAACGAAGAGGATGAAACGAGACGAATGAAACTAACTCGGCTTTTATAGTCCTTCAATGACAGGCATCCCTGCGTGGTCGTATTAGCGGGAAATTTCCCGATAATTCAAATACCAAATTAGATCGAAAATTTTTTTATTTTTCGGTTTTCATCTTTTTGTCATTATAACTTAACTTTTGTCACGGATTTTGTCACATTTTTGTAAAATTAAAAACGACATAACTTTTATAGAAAAAAGATTTTGACTCAGAATTTTTTACGGAGCGCGTAAGGCACAACAAGAACAAGCACAGAAAATGCTTGAGAATTCGAAACAACGGTTAGTTTTTTGAGAGCAATGATCCCACTATCACTTTATTTTTCTATTCCAACACCATCAAATTATAATTTAGGTATGCCCCAGTAGAAGTTGGTAAAACGGTGCGCCTACCAATTGACGTGGTGGATCGCCCAAAGATTGGCCATCCAAATCTGTTGGGTGTCGTGATGGAAATGGATAATGGGTTCTACAAGATCGGAACGAAGAGTGGCGTCCTTTCTCAAAAATTCACGCGGAACCAACTCGAGCCATGTGATAATGAATTCATTTCGCTTAAAGATATACCTGATGTGGAAACTTCCTTTAGAGCGGCCATAGGAGCAGAATCATTGACGGGAAAACAAGGTCGGTTATTTTGGTACAGGGTGGGGCAAAAAAGGGGCTGTTTTGCAATTTTTGGCCAAAATTTTCACAAAAATTTTGTTGCTGAAAATTGTTTATAAATTTTATTGTTCATAAAGAAAACGTCTGCGCTCACTTAAAATGAATAAAAACGTTTATTTGACTGATAATGCGATACTTTTTTCTTGAATTTATTATCAAAAAAAATTTTTTGAAAAGTTTGGCTAAAAAATTGCTAAATGGCCCTTTTTTTGCCCCACTCTGTAATAAAATGAAGATTTCACGCTATTTCAGGCCACAAACATTGCTTGTGCACAAGTGGATGCAAGACGAATAAATGCGCTTGTAAGAAGGCCGAAATGAAGTGCAACAGCCGATGTCATCACAGCAATACGTGCCAGAACAAATGATAAATTCGTATTTGTTCACTAATATTTTTATTTTGTAAAATTTGTTCATCGTTATCCATTTTATGATTATGTGTTTTGTGAAATGTTGTTTGATAAAATTGTTTTGTCGCAAAAAATCTGCTTTGGTATGTGAATTTTGCGATACTCTGGATCGGGCGACCGATCCGGAGCGAAGAAACCGTCGACTCTGGATCAGTCGCCCGACTCGGAATCGGTCGCCCGATCCAGAGTCAACTATCTTGACTCTGGATCGGTCGCCTGACTCTGAGTCAGTCGTCCGATCCAGAGTCAAGATAATTGTCTCTGGATCGGGCGCCCGATCACAGTGAACTCTGGATCGGGCGCCCGACTCAGAGTCAGGCGAATCTCTTGATCGGTTACAACATATATATATTTTTGCACTTGTTGTCAAGTAAATGATGAATTAAGTTCAAAAAATGATTGAAAAATTTTTAAAATGAATTTGGGGCATAAAACAAGCGTAGTTTTTATTTTCGAAAATGACCTGAACATCCCTAAGCCATACATGGGCAGCACCCCAGGTGGAATTTTCAAACAATCTACAACCCTCATTTGGTCCCCCTCCCGATGGGCTCGAAAAAACGACCAAAAAAAAGATTGTCAAATTTAAAAAATATTTTTTAAACCCACAACCCTTCCTCGACTCCGACCCACAACCCCCAGGTGAAAAACCTGGGGACACCTGGGGCGTGCCCATTTATGCCCTAAGCATGCGTGTACAATACCTCTCCCCTAGACTTCTCTCAGGTCTGAGGGACTGGATGAGGAGTATTGCAAACTTATGCTGCTTTTCAATTTTTTGAAAAATTCTTCAAGCATTTTTGACTGAAAAACACCGATTTTCGTTTTCGCATTTAGATCTAATTTTAGTCAAAAATGCATATTTTAAACAAAAATTTTGGGACTGGCGACCAAAAAAGATCCCAAAATGGGAGACAACGACAATTCTTTTCACAGTTTTCACACAAATCATAATTGCGACAAATTGTGCAATTATATCAAATACCAACTATATATTTATTACAACAATCACAGATGGCCTGAGGAGGATATTTTGTATAAACATATTCTCCGGAGGATTCTACTGACATAAGTTTACTAGATCATTCCAAATTAATCTTAACTCTTGAATGTTAATGTTGGGTGATTCAGATTTGTTTTGCAATATAATTAATTATCTTATTGATAATATATTTTCTTACATTTTGACAAATAGTCGTTTTAATTGAAAATAATGTTTAAAAGTTGTTGCCAAGTGAGCCTAAGGCATACATGGACAAGGGATTGGACCTTGGACCCAAAATATGAAGTGTCCGAAAACATAATGGTCCCTCATTATAACTTATTCTACTATTTTTTGTGTAAGACTTTAGAATCATAAGAAAAACACTTTTAATAAATTTTTTGATAAAAAAGTAAAAAAATACCATAAGGGTACCCCATTACGAAAATTCCATTCATGTTGGGATGAAAAACGAAGTGTATATACTGCCCATGTATGGCCTAAGTTATTCGTTCCCGTGCACTTCGACATGTGGAAGTTGTATAGCCCAGCAGTGTGCCCATCTTGCTATTTTTAAAAGGCAATCCCTTTTTTCGGCCCAAAACCTTTTTTGGCTTTGAAAAAAAGGTTTTCCATAAGAGTACCATTATAGTTTTGAATGACTTCAAAAAGACCAAATTTTAACCAAAAATTGTCAATTTTTCATAAAAATCATCATTTTTAGTCAAAAAGCTTATTTTATTTTTGATTAAAAATTATCAGTATATCATAAAAAACAATTTTTGCTTGTTAAAATTTATATATATATAGTAAGGGTAAAAATAATTGCCTTTTTTTCAAAGAAAACCTTTTTTCCCTTTTTCTGGCTTTTGTCTTTTTTTTGAAAATTTTTGATTGGCACCCTGTAGCCCAGACTTAGGCTGACAGAGAGTAACAATCTCTGACATACGTAGGCTAAATATTTGTGACCCCGCTCGAACTCGAATCAGTGAGCTTCCGCCCTGTTTCCCTCGCTTCTATCCAGCCGGTCACCCGCCATACTGGACGATCGTTCTGAATTTCATTTATATTCTAAACCCTGTTAAAGCTTAAAAAATACATATAAAACTTTCAAACAAATTACATGATATTCCTCAAGAAATTTGCATACTTTGTTTCAAGGATATATTGATTAATGTATATCAAACAACTTTTACTTTTATAAAAATCCGTGAAAAAGATGATAAAAAACGTGAAAAAATTTGTTGGTAAATTTTTAGTGCAAACAATTTCAGCTTATTTCTGTTGACGTTGTGCTTCAATATATGCAATTTCCGTGTTGATTACTTCCTCAACTTGGTTGAGCACAAACTCTACAGTTGTTGGATCAATTACTTCTTGACGGCAAATTTCCTGTCGAATAAGTTGAACTAGCTTCTAAAAATTAAAAAAAATTCACTTTGTAACACTCACCCTGTGAAGTTTGTGTCGATGCAATGTTTGTGAAGTACACCCCTTTTCTGTTTTTGAATCAGGATTTATGATTTTTCGACGACCCTTATTGCCGTCTGAATTCTGAAGATGCGGATATTGAAGAAATGCAATATTCTCAGTGGACATCGATCTAAAGGTTATAACAATTGGAGGTGGATTGGCATCGGTCATGTCCATCATTTCGGCTAAAAATTCTTATATAACATTGCTAACAAATAAATTAAAAACACAGATCATAGACCTGGATTAAAATAAATCGTGTTATCCCTAAATGGACACAAAATATGGTCAATTTTATAAGTTTATGGGTTTTATTGCCTATTTAACATTGAAAAATTAATTTGCACTAGGATTTTTCCCCTCCCAAGGATTCTCCACCTGCCCGACTAAGAACGTAGCCATTCAGAGTGTCCAGATCATTTATGCAGCAAGAGCGACAACATTTATAAGTGAGGTTTGAGGGTGACATTTTTTATTTTCAGCGTGAAAATGAGGGTGATTTTTTGTCAAAAAATATAGTTTTTAGATTATTTTGCGCCCCAGGCAAAATTTTTTCCCGAAAAACAGTGTTTTTATGCTAAAAAATGCTTGAAAATTAATGATTTTCAACTAAAAAGTTGCCAAAAATATGCAAATTTTGACTAAAAATTGACAAATTTGTGACAAAAATATTGAGGTTGAAAATTTTGGATTGAGGGTCACAAAATTAGGTTGAGGGTGATGAGGGTGACAAAGGGTAGGTTAGGGAGACAAAATCACCCTAAAATGTGACATCTAGACACCCTGACGTAGCCATAGGGGGTGGCACTTGGGGCCAGTGCACCCCTTTCCGCGCGAAGCATGAAAAAATGACCCAATTAACAAAAATGCAATATTTTTTGGGTCGACCTGAGCCGTGGGCCGACCCAAGAAAGTTGCGGCCCGGCCCAATATTTTTTCTTTCCTCTGGGACCGGTCAGAGAAAAATTTCTCTTCTCAATTCTCAGGGGCGCCATAGGACCAGTGGGCTGGCCCAGGCCTCCGGTACACTTATCCGTGGGGAAAAGTCTTAGTTTCGAAAAATTATATTATTACCTCTTGTATCTGATACAAATTGACAAGCATTTTCTCTTGGAACTTGCTGATCTAAATGCGAAGTGGACAGCAGATTAGCTTCATCAAGAATCGACGGTGGCGACATACTAAAACCACCTTGCATACCAATATCATACGGTTGTAACCACGGATCACTCATTTGATAGAGAATCGAAGGCTCCATGTAGACTTGTGGAGAGTCCAAGTCCAAACCTTTCAATTCGTGAAAGTATTGTGAAACATCATCAGCGTTGATAAAATCCGACATGTTCTACAAAATTTAAAAGTCTTTTACAAACTTTTTTTAAAGTTAAAACTATTATTTTTAATTATGTAAAAAAGTTACCTCTCTTTGATTCAGCTCCCAATTTCAAAGGGAAAAATATAGAAAAATAGAAAATTCAGCAATATTTTTTCATTTTTCTACGGGACTTAAATACTAACTAACGGGTTCGAGTTGTGATGGTCTCCCGAAAATTTTCCACTCCCATTTGTTTACATCTCATTGTGCTCATTTGATTTGTACCCTCTAAGTTCACTCACATGTCGGTTTATCGTGAACATTTGTCATCTCTGATTCTATCGGCAGTGTTTTACCATTGGGGTTCGAGTTCTCTAGTACCTTGTTTCATGGCCAATTGCTCTATACTCTTCTATTAGTCACAACATAAGAGAATCGAAAGAGAAATAGTGGTGTAAACTTCCAAATACAAAAAAAAGTCATTTGCTGTTATTAATTTGATACAAAAAAAGTCATTTTGCAATTGTTAGTTGGATTAAAAATTGTAAAAATGATATAAAAATTATGAGCTAATTTTTGGAGCTACTGGAGAAGGGGGCAGTCAAGAGAAAAACGAAATTTTTCAGAGTTCTAAAAAATTTGACAAAATGACCTATATAGGGGTAAAAGCAACTGAAAAATCCAAAAATCGCGCTTAGAAATTGTCAAACCCGTGTTTTCACCCATTTTGTTGGTTTTTTGTCGTTAAAATCCTAATTATTGATGACAAAAACCACTCGAAAAATGGTGAAAACAAGGCTTTCACAATTGCAAAATTTCGTTTTTGGCCCTTGACTAACCCTTCCCCTATTCTCTAGTAGCTCTCAATTTTTTATGAAGCCGCATTTCCGAGGCTGCAAGTTTATATGTTGGAAAAGTGAGAGCTTGCATATGTGTACAATACCCAAAAAAGCAAAAATTTCGTCAAGCTTTTTGCTTGCCGAAATTGGGGGGAGGGGGGGGGGGGGGGGGGGGGGGTAAAGGGGCAAATTTTTCAAAAAAGCGAGAAGGTCCATTTCTATGTCCCCTGTCCAGGTATGACTAAAATAGCCTTAAAGGGACACTCTAGACGTCTATGACAAATCTGAAAATTTTTAAAAATTCATCATCCGAGGACAAAATTCGAGGGCAATTCGGATTATTTCGAGCGACCAAATTCTGAATTGTAAAGAATCTGAATTTTTAAGAGGAGATGTCTCGAAAGTTTGAACTTTTTGAATTTGCCGCTGCGCGGCTCCAGGGCCACTCAATCCATTTTTGGTGAAAACAAGACAAGGGAAAATATATGTACCCCCTGTATTCTCCTTAAATACATCTATGAGGTCACCCCCAAAATCTATACAATGTGCCCCAAATCATTGTTCTAGCTTTCAGGATTCAGGAGAAGTTATTTACTACAAATTTGCATATTTATTCAATAGCGACCCTCTGACTAGAGTTGACTAGAAAAATTTCAATGACTGACTAGTGTGACTTTTTTCAAGATAACCTGCTGACTAGTTTAATTTTTTTAAAGATCTATATTTTAGCTTCATAAAAAATCAAACTAGTCAGTATGTTATCTAGAAAAAAGCTACACTAGTCAGCCATTGAAATTTCTCTAGTCAAATCTAGTCAGTAGGTTGCTATTGAGAGGTTTGACTGTATTAGGAATTTTTTATTTTGTGGTGAAACTCACCTCGTTCGATGCACATTTAGCCTAACTTTAAAAAAATCGCATCGAAAAATTCGCCAGGATTCCTGAGATATTTTTTTTTGAAAAAAATCCGCATCGAAAACGGTTTTTTGGAACGAAATATAAAAGGGGCGAACTATTTCTCACCTCCATGTAAAAGATAATAATAGCGTCCACTAAAATTTGGATCTAGCTAAAGATGAACGTCATTGATGTTTTTTGTATAGCTAGGTCCAAATTCCGATTTTGAAAAAAAACATTATGCCATGTTAATAAATAATATAAAGTGTACTTCAAAGTTTTAAAGAGGAATCTCTTAAACTTTATGGATGAAAATTTCGACAAATCCTTGCCCAAAATGATTCTCAAAGTTTAAAATACACCAAGCAGAAATAAAATTTGATTCTTCTATAAGGCAATTCTAGATCATTGTTAGTTTATTTTTAAATTTTTTACAAAATTTTCTTCCACATTTTTTGCAAGTTTTGAACGCCATTGATTTTTTTGTTTCAAATAAAGTTGTGATCATTTTCTAAGAACTTGCCACTTTTTGGGATTCTTAAATATCCTATTATCTCCAAAATTATCCAATAAGGATTTTGAAGCACCGAAGTTCGACTCGCTTCGAAATCCCAATTGCGTGATAAATAACAAGCTATTTAAAGTGCAACGATTTCTTTTAAATTCGCCTTATTTAATGACTTTTTTGATGAGCTTTTTCATAGTTTCTTGAACACTTGTCTGGAAGAACAAGAAAGTTCAAGTTGGGATGATGATCTGTTTTAAAAAAATTCCTCATTTCGGATACACTTCCTTATTTGTTCATGTGTTTTATTGGACCAATTTTAAAGGACCGGTCCACTCGGAAAAAACACTATAAAAAATTATATATTAAAAGTTCATGAAAAATGGAGCATTTTTTGTTTTTACGACATGTTCTGAATCGTTGTAGTTTTTGAGATAATTGCGTTTGAAATAGACTATTTTTGAAATCTGCGTATCACAACGAAAACATGAACGCAGTGAAAATTCTTCCCTGAATTAATAAAAGTTGTGTATTGACTCGAAAATTTAAAATTTATTTTCGTTTTTCATCGATTTACGAGGTTGGTATTTTTTTGCACAAAGAATATTTTTTTGCGCAAAGGCCTAGGATAGGCCTAAGCTTAGGCTTTGGCTTAGGCTTAGGCCTAAGCTTAGGCCTTGTGCGCAAAAAAATATTTTCCGATTTACGAAACTTGCCAAAATTTTTTCGCGTTAATGCATAACTTTTATTGATTCAGGGACGAATTTTCACTGCGTTCATGTTTTCACTGTAATACACAGATTTCAAAAATTGCCAACTTCAAACGCGTTTATCTCGGCAACGATAACAATTCAGAAGTTACCATAAAAACGAAAAATGCTCCATTTTTCATGAACTTTCCGAATATATAACATTTTCATAGCGTTTTTTCTCAGTGGACTAATCCTTTAAGTATATTAATTAAACATATCTTGAGCTAGTCCGATTTTAAAAACAACATGAAAAGAAGGTCATATATATTATTTTACTATGCTGTATTACCTTTTGTTCTAATTCTAGGTAAGATTTTTACCCCTCAACCCCCGTCCTCTACCCTTAAAGGAAGGGTGAAATTCATAGCAAGATCTCCGGATGTCAATTTTTGACAAAAAATCAATTTTTTAACCCCTTAAATGAATTTTCCGGAAAAGTGATGTTCTACAAAATTTTCATAAAAAAATCGAAAAATTCGTCAAAAACCTAAAAATTTGTTAGGGGAAAGATAGGGGGTAGGGAAAAGTTGCGCTATGAACGACATCCACTGGCGTCGAAGTTACCCCTTCCCTCACCCCCTCTAGAAGTTACGAGTTACCCTCGCCCAATTGAACTGGGTTTGCCCCCCCCCTAAATCGAAGGGTATTTATAATTATGGCACGCAGTGTATTCTTCCTTTTTAGCTTCTTCAATACGTGTAAATATTGCCTCTCCTTTCTATTTCATTTTCACTTTAATCTTACCATTTGCAGTTTCTCCACCGTCGTCGAAAAATCCAGGTATGAAATATTGGCAAATTCGTTGAACTCCAAGGATATAGCTATGGAGGGGCAGGGGTGCCGTTTAGGAACAAACTGTTTAGTTTCTAATCAATCATTTTAGCACATCCAAAATGTTTTATCACATTCATGACTCTTTGGTCTTTATTTTGTATACTTTTAAAATTCTCATATATCTTATTGCCATATAAAAAATTTATCGACATCTCTGTTAACGAAAAAGAATGCGATCAATTTCCAAGATGGTGGCATCAAATAGGATTCGATAAATCTCCCAGGAATTCGAATATATTTAACATTCTTGAGCTGATTGTAGCCGATTGCTTAGTTTTAATAACCGGATTGGTGCTACTTTTCAAGTATCTTCCCATAAGTAAATTTAAATAGACTAAAACTTTTTAAGAATTCGCTCAGATAGTCTCACTCAAAATTCAGTTAATAATGAATATAACTCAAGAATAATTCATGATAAACGAGAAAAGTTGAATAATTTTATTTCGGAACAAGAGAAATATATTCGACAAGAAAAGATTTATAACATCTGTTTAACAATCGTTTTTTGTATACTCGGAAGCTTTCATCCTTCTTTGGTAAGTCTAGAGACGTAGATACTTGACGGAGCTATAGAGATATGCACCCGTTTCCCTACGAAAAGAAGAATACACTCTTTGACAGCTTTTGATGGTCTTGATTTTTTACATATCCTTGAGAAAAAAGATTAGTATCCTTAGATTAGTATTACTAAGGATTAGCGACCACATTTAACGTGATTTTTTTAGCTTGTTTTCTTTGGAAATGACCTCTTTAGAGGTAACTTTATGCAAGAAATCGATTGCGCGCATTGACAAAACATGAAAACAAGTTTTTTTCGAGAAATTCTTGCAAATCAGGCAAACACAACAAAGTAGCTCGCAACCAAAAATCTTTTTAGTAAAATCATAAGAAAGGGGGGGAGGAAGACCAAGGTGATTTTTTCGAAATTTTCATAAAATGTTCAAAAATTACTTTGGTTCCCCCTTATGTTTTTTTTGAAAATTCTCTAAAATTTTGGGAACAAACATACGGGGAACCAAGGTGATTTTTTTGAGTTTTTCAAAAAGTTTTTATAAAATCACCTTAGTCCCTCTTTTATGTTTTTTTGCCAAAAATTTCAAGTCAATCCAGAAGCTACAAAATTCAAAACCTTGTCCAAGTTCTATACCTTCGATTTTACGTAGATTTTGTGAATTTTCTGACCTGTCTAAACATTCTAGATAATTTTTTTGGTTAAAATTTCTATATGCCCAATGTATTTCAACATGGAGAACATTTCTAGTGTGATTTCGAAAAAATCCGAGAACTTTCGATTTTGAAGTCATTTTTACACGGGCAACAAGTTGGAGGGATTGGAAAAAATCTTTTCTCGGATTTTTTCAAAACCACACTAGAAATATTCACATGTTGAAATACATCGGCCAAATAGAATTTTGGCCGAAAAAAATTATCTAGGATGTTTTAGACCAAATAGAAAATTTTTAAAATGCACGTAAAATCAGGTTTTTGAGCTTCGAACAAGGTTTTGAATTTTGTAGATTCCTCAAAATGACTTGAAATAACTTTAAAAAATATTCCCAAGTGTTAATCTTACTAAATAAATTAAACTTGAAGCCCACTTGTTCTACGGGACCTTCGAATGTTCAAGAAAGTGTCTCTTAAATTTGTTCATTAAATTCTGTTTTTAGTTATCATTTGTCTATTTCGTCATATTTTTGATTATCTCATCGAGATGGGCCTTCAACAGATCGTTTACCGACAAATTTTGGAAAATCATTCGAATTGGAAGTTTATTCTTTACTACATTTCATTTATGTTTTCTATATATTTATCAATTACCTAGTGTTTATAAACTTTTCCCACAAAGCTCTTTCACAACTAGGTAAGCTTTTCATACATGGACAAAGTGGTTGGACAAATTGAAAAATGATGGGTCTCTCCCCTCAAAAATTGTCCTTTTTTGATTCAAACCTTTTTGTTCTGGTCTCCGAACGATGATATTATTTATTTCCTAACCTCAGATAATGAGATCATCACTTTGCCATAGTTAGGGAAACACCGTAGATGATCCGCGTCCCCCAGACACAGAGTGACAGAGTACACCAAACTCCTACCTGTTTCAGTTGAATAGGTGGAACTTCACTCTGACGTAGGTGAGTTTCCGGTATCGAAAAACCCCTGAATAAAAAATCAGCCGATTTGGAAATTAAAAAAATATATTTCTTTCATACATTTACAAGGGGGCCGGATAATTCTATCTGAAGCGCCATGATTTTCCAAATCATACTTTTCAATTTGATGACTTTTTTTTGTCCGACGTCAACATAACGCAAAATTCTCAAGTTTTGCGTTATATCCAGCTTTACTATAACGCGAAACGCCGAAAAATTTTGCGTTATGGTCGACCCCCTTGCGTGATATGTATATATATGTCATTTTTGGATAAAAATCATAAGGGGAGATCATTATGTTTTTTTCGTGAAGGGAAGGGGCGTGCGTCATGCGTTATGATTTTCAAAAATTTGTGCGTTATCTCCCCCGGATGATCCGGGGGGTTGTAAATGTATGATTTCTTTCACCTTGGTTTCCCAATAATGAAAAAGATAAAAATTCGAATTTTCAGAAAAAATTTCCAAATTGGCTGATTTTTTGTATCAAGAGGTTTCTTCGATGGAAATTTTTTCATGCATTGGAAATGTGAGAAATCGATTCTTCGCCTAGAAAAACCTCGTTGATTTTCCGGTGAAAATTCGAGTTTTTGTTCATTTTCGCTTCAATACACCCACCCTATTCCCTGAATCAGGGCCAAGGAAACGTTTTCACGCTTCGGGAATGCGCTCAATCGCTTCCCCGCATAAAATTATCCACCTAGGGTGGTCGTTTTTAGGGACAAATTTTCGGGTCCAAAATTCATGTAAAAAGTCTCAGAACTTTTTTAACAACTCAATAGCTCTTCGAGATTTTATTCTTTCCATTCGCCCGCTTTTAGAATTCTTGGTCTAGTCCTCTACAAGAGCAAACTCTGTGACAACTATACTTATTCGATGCCTGTACCGACTTGGATATGGCCGGAATTTTTCAGTCCTGTCTTAATTCTTTCCCTTTATATGTTGATAGCCATCCAGATTAATACGAAACGTGAGCAAGAAAAACTAACTTTTTATTACACCGTTGAAAATGCTCAATATCATCCGAAAGCTCAAGCAGAAGATTTAGAAGCTAAGCTCAGAAAAAGCCCAATAATAAGCTTGAACCATCAAAATTCATGTTTATCATACTTATTTTCTGTAACCACACAATTCGACTTATCAGAGATGCGAGCTATAAAATTTATTCAATCCAAAAGTTATATTGTTTCGTTGATTACAATGATTATATGGAGTCTATGCTATCATAGGTAAGATTATGACAATCTTAAAAGGTGACTATCGTCATAGCTAAACAAGGGGTAGACGGCATACTTTAACATTCGGTTGGTCAGCTGTACTAAATGATTATTCTGGACAATTCGTTCGTGTACTACACGTACACGAATGGCAACAATTTAACGTGTACGGTTTTCGTGTACGTGTATGTGCATTACACGTACACGAATAGCAAATTTCTAACGTGTGCGTGTAGTACACACACAAACTATAGTGTACGTGTAGTATAAGTACACGTTAAAATTTTGCCATTCGTGTACTACAAGCACACACCCCATCACATGTGTACGTGTAGTAGACGTTAAAATTTTGCCATTCGTGTACGTGTACTGCACGTACACGCCCCATCAAACGTGTACGTGTAGTACACATTAAAATTTTGCTATTTGTGTATGTGCCGCGTACATGTTAAAATTTGGCCACTCGTGTACGCGTACTACAAGTACACGCCCCATCAAACGTGTACGTTTAGCACATATTTGAAACGTACTCGTTGAAATTATTACTTCACGTTTGATAAATTAAACGTGTACACGTACACGATTGATAAGACGCAAATGTGTACATGTACTACACGTACACGTTAAATTGTTGCCATTCGTGTACGTGTAGTACACGTACACGAACGAATCGTGTTCTACACGTACAAGTCAAATTTCGATTTTTCGTGTAGTAAAATTGGAATCTTTTTAGTTTTTCTTAATAATCACGCTACTGTATAGAAATTTTTTTTAAACGCTATCTGTTCAAAATACATATACACGTTACTACACATTAAAAATGCATAGTGTAATACACGTTTACAACCCTGATTCTGGAGCAGTTTTTCATACTGAACACATATGCAAAATTTGTTTTTGACACCCTGTATAAGATTATGGACTGCTGGGATTGACTGCTTGACATACACATAATCATTACAGGGATCCAAAAAGTTTTCGATCAATTTCATTGTAAAAGAATTTAAAAATCGCCCGAGAATTTGTTGAACCTCTTGCACGCGGGCAATGGACTTCTAAAAAACCATTCAAAGCGATGTTTAGGAACTAGTATCAACCACTGAACGTGAAATTTTTCGAAAAATATTTTTTCATCATCTGAAATTGACCCCTCTAGAAGTAATTTTATGTGGGAAATTTGAATTTCACATTTCCAAGTCCTGAAAATCTTTCCTGAATTAAGAAAAGGCTATTTATATGACATAGGGCCACACACACGCATGACAAGAATCACATGCCATTAAAAGCCTTTTCTTGATTCGGGGAAAGATTTTCAGGTATCGGAAATGTGAAATTCGGATTCCCCGCATAAAATTACCCCTAGAGGGATCAATTCCAGATGATGAAAAAAATTTTTTTCGAAAAATCTCATGTTCAGTGGGATACCTAATCGATACTAGTACCGATTTTTATAGTTGGTCGACATTTATACTCCTTGTTTCTTCATGCTTAATATGGATGAACGCCGATCCAAAATCACTATATTTTAAACTCGCACCTTATATAGTTATTTATGCGGAAGTTTTACTAATCTTACAGTATATTTTTGGCTTGTCTTTAACCCAAGATGAACTGCCAGATGAAAAATTTGCAATTATAAGACAACTTGGGTTAGAAAAGCCTAGAGAACACCCACCATTTTATGATCTAATGCTGAAAAGTTTCTTTAACTTGATCTTTTGGTTGACTTTAAGAGAAAAATATGTTAATCAACTGACAAGAGAAACTACTTCAACCATAATCGACGGAGAAACTAAAGAAGAGTTTAGTAGTATAAAAGATAAAAGTGATATTAAACGAATAGGTCTGTTTTGTTAAAACACTCGACACTTCAAAAGCCTGACCCAAAAATGTCCCAAAAAGTTTCGAAGCGGCCTAGTAAGGCCGATGCATTGGTGCGCAGTATTGAACATGTACCCGCCTCCCCTTCGCCTCCAGATTTCAAAAAGCGTGCAGTGAACGTCTAAAAAATCTTTGACGACAAAAAAGGTCATGTTAAATTAAAACCATGTTACCAGGTACGCTTCGCATGCTTGGTATTAATTTTTAAATTTTTTGCACTGCGGACCGTCAAAAATGATGTGCATTGTGCAGCGACCTCCCTCTCATAGGCGAATAGGGGGCCCAATAGTGAACCCCTCCCGCACTTGGAGACCTGACCCCCCAGCAAATTTTTGGCCGAAGGCCAAAAAATAACCCTTTTTGGTTAAAAAAAGGAAATTTTTTGCCCAAATAATCGCATTTTTTACCAAAAAATGGCTAAAAATTGCATTTTTAGGCAAAAATAGCAATTTTTTAACGATTGGTGAAAAATGACATTTTTTATTGAAAAAATGAAAAAATCGCATTTTTGGCAAAAATTGACCCCCCTCTCGCAATTTTTCGGAAAGGTGGACCTTCCCCCCCCCCTTATCCACCTATGCC
>OZJO01021941.1:0-11374 GCA_900406225.1 Acrobeloides nanus | reverse complement strand
GTGTTTTTTCCGAGTGGACTGGTCTTTAGGCATAATATTTTTTTACAGACCGTTTCACTGAATGATTTCAAAAAGTTTGGCCACGGATTTTGTTGATCGGTGATTGCCAGGCCGTCCGCTCTGGCAAGTTCAATAACGCAGGGCCCACAGGATCCCAAAAATCGATCAGCGCTCCAAGAAATGTTGTTAAAGGGGGATAATTTATCGCGACAGGATCTCCGACGAAAAAAAATTTTTCGACATTTTTCAAAAAAATTACATTTCTAGGGATAATTTTATGCGAGAAATCGATTCCCCGCATTCCCGGAGCATGAAAACGCTTCCTTGACCTTGATTCAGGCAAGGTATCAGTGTATTGAAGCGAAAATCAAACATTTTCGGATTTTTATGAGAAAACCGTCGATTCTTAGGTTTTTCTAGGCGGGAAATCGATTGTGCACATTCTCGAAGCATGAAAACGCTTCCTTGACCATGTTTCAGAGACTGTAAATGCTTCCTTTAGAGATTTTATTCAAAATTTTGGATTTTTTCGAATCGTTTATCTTGGGTTTTTGTTTTTTGAGGTTTTCTTTCAAAAAAAATTTTTTTGCACGAAAAATTTGTATCTAGAGTATTTTTTGTGATGAAAATCACGAATCCGCAAGAATTTTGTTTTTCGTGCAAAAAAATTTTTTTTTAAGAAAACCTCAAAAAACAAAAATCCAAGATAAACGATTCGAAAAAATTCAAAATTTTGAATAAAATCTCTAAAGGAAGCATTTACAGTCTCTGAAACATGGTCAAGGAAGCGTTTTCATGCTTCGAGAATGTGCACAATCGATTTCTCCCTAGAAAAACCTAAGAATCGACGGTTTTCTCATAAAAATCCGAAAATGTTTGATTTTCGCTTCAATACACCGATACCTTGCCTGAATCAAGGTCATGGAAGCGTTTTTACGGTTCGGGAGTGCGCGCAATCGACTCCCCGCCTAGAAAAGCCTAAGAATCGACGGTTTTCTCATAAAAATCCGAAAATGTTTGATTTTCTCTTCAATACACCCACCCCATTCCCTGAATCAGGGTCAAGGAAGCGTTTTCATGCTCCGGGAATGCGCGGAATCGATTTCTCGCATAAAATTACCCCTAGAAATGTCATTTTTTTGAAAAATGTCGAAAAATTTTTTTTCGTCGGAGATCCTGTCGCGATAAATTATCCCCCTTTAAAGCAAACCCCCTCCCCTTAAAGTTAGTGTACGGGCAGTTAAAAATTTGAATTCCCGCCAGAGCAGGAATTTTCGTTTCAATACACAATTTTGGCGGAAAAATCCATTTTCACATCGATTTTTGAAGCAAGTTTGGTGTCCTAAATAACGTTGTCCAAAAGTCAAACTTTTTTTATCTCTTAAATTCGATAAAAATGACCCAGTAGAGTATTTTTAGCCAGGAACACGAATTTTCAAGATGACCCACCGTTTAGCGTTATCCGGAGTGCTCCAGGGATTCAAAAATTTTGAAAAAATAGGTTATACAATAGCGGCAAAAAGTCTTTACTCAAACGACAAAAACTGTTTATATCAAACGTGGTCGCAGGCGGGAATTTCTGTTTTTCTTCGATATGAAAGGCTTTTTATCAGGCTTTCTAGCTCTAAGGCCAACTTTTAGTAGGATATTTCTAGCTGTTCTGATGGACATATCCACATTCATATGTTCTCGTGCATAATTCTGGACATCAACCGCCATCTTCGTTGAATCTGATCTAACAAATCTGATCAGAATTCTAACTTGGCGTTTCGTTATTTTTCTAGGGCGTTCGCTTACAGATCTCCTTTCGACAGCTCTTTCTTCGCGCCAACGATGTAAACATTAGATACGGACTTTTGGGAAACGTGACAACGATCTGCCACGGCTCGATCTTTCTCACCTTTTTGCTTAGCTTATAATATAAGACGTTTGATCACGGATGAGATATTTTTTCGGGAATGTTTTCAACCTAAAAAGGGCTTCTGTTGTAGAAGTCGAACAAATGCAAGCTTAGAAATAACTAAAAACGGATTATCGTTTTAATTCTGTGCAAAAATGGCCATTTAGGGCCTTTACTAATTGCGTCTCGAAATTTTGGAAGCAATAATTGCTGCACGTTGGAGAGCACTAATTGCAATTAGTGCTCGTCTCGACGCTTTTTTAAATTGCGAATACCTTTTCAGGATAAACAAATGTTCGAATGTTGTCTTTTATATTTTTATGCATCTTATTGTGGACTATAAATTTGCTGAAGACCACATTCGATAATTCGTTGACCCTAAAGAATAAAACCGTCTCGATGCCATCTATGCAAATAGTGCTTGTCTCGAAATTGTCGAGACGAATTAGTGGAGGTCGTCTCGACGATTTCGAGACCTTAGTGTGTGAGTAAAGACTTTTTGCCGCTACTATAACTTGCACATTTGTAGGGGGGGGGGATAAAAATTAAAAAATTTTACCTCCTCCAGCGCAAAATCGCGAAAATTTATGTTTAAGATGCAATAATTGGACCCCCGCGCAAATTTTCGGAAACTATCCACCCCTTTTCACCTATGGGACCAAGATAATTTTTTTTGAAATTTTCGGGCTCACAAGGGACCCTCACAGCTTGTGAATTTTCAAATTCTTAAATTTTATGCCAAACGACTCCCCAGCCCCAGATCACGTTCTAGTGAGGCTAAAATTTTGGTGACTTGGGGTTTTTCATTTTGTGTCATCGTTTGGCATAAAATTTAAGAAAAAATCTTGAATTTGAAAATTCACAAGCTGTGAGGGTCCCTTGTCAGATAGCAATGACCCTATTTTTTGTCTGGGGATTTGTTACTGTTTGTTACTGCTCAAAACTTTTCCTCATTGGATGCAAAGCCTGATTGTTTTTTTATTGAGCATTCTGA
This sequence comes from Acrobeloides nanus, assembly GCA_900406225.1. Taxonomy (NCBI): domain Eukaryota; kingdom Metazoa; phylum Nematoda; class Chromadorea; order Rhabditida; family Cephalobidae; genus Acrobeloides; species Acrobeloides nanus. The sequence continues at coordinate 8,480 of OZJO01021941.1, read as the reverse complement.
TCAACGCGAGCAAACAATTTATAAAAGGAATAGCGAAAAAGTTATACAAACAGACAAATAATCTGATAAGGATCANTCAAAATTCAAACATACCGATCAGAAATTATTATGTAGTATAATGGTCTTTAATAAATCAAAATATGAAAATCTAAGAAAATTTGTTGCAAAGATCTGGATCCTTCATTTTTGTATTTTGTCACGGATAGAATTGTTTTTATTATCCATAAAACATTTTATATCCATTTTTATATTGTTTCAATTTTTAGGAGACTTATTTATATCTAGTGAAAATTGGAAATTAGCTGATTAAAGTCGTGTCTTTCTTATTTAAACCAACTGATCATGGTCCATATACATGTAAGACAATTTATTATTAGTTTTTTAACTAGGGATCACAAGTTAGAAAAAAAGGTGAAAATCATTGTCACTGTCCAAAAATATGCAAAATTTGAACACGAACATAAAAAGTTCATAGTGACAAATTTTCTCGGGTGACATATTTGTCTCTTTTGTTATAAGGGTTGTCGGGATCTCGAAAATCGAGACTCTCGAAGATTTTGATCTTTTGATCTCAAAATTAGGCATTTACAGGGTGTATAAAAAAATTGGAATTTGGGCGATTTTTTCATATTTTTTCGGCCCGAAAATTTTTTTCAAAAATGACCCTATTAGGGCTAATTTTATGTGAGGAATAGATTGCGCGCATTTTCGAAGCTTGAAAACGCTTCTCTGATCCTGATTCAGGTAATCGGGGTGTGTGTATTTTTTTGTGTATTACATACAACGAAACAACGAAAACGAAAATCATACTCAAAATTCCCATATTTCTGACCGGTGTCAAAGATTTTCATTCTTTGTAACTTATGTATCCCTAATAATGACATTTATAGGTTAGCCATAATACGCAGAACCAACCCAAACATCTTCCCAAATTAGGATGGTTTATATATTTATTGGCAATTGCTGCTATGATAGGTGGATTTTTATACGGTTACAATTCTGGTGTAGTTTCACCAGCCTTGATTTATCTTCAACAAGATGATGATATGAAACCGATGAAAGTTTTCTGGCAAGAACTGGTTATTTCTATCACTCCAGGTGAAAATTAAAAAAAAATAATTGCCGTAAAGGTAGCGTTATCGGATGCCTTTTTTTATAAAGATTGCAAAAATTTTTTGAAAGTTGCAATAGAGATTGCAAACAATTTATTTTTTGGTCGAAACTCGAGGTGTTGACTTGATTTTGGCCAAAATTCCTGATCCAAAATCGATTTCTGGAAAAAATTCGATTTTTCTATTTTAAAAAGTTTAGGAATGGCTGGGCTTAGCGCTTTACCCGCTGGCTTATTTTCTGATAAATTTGGACGTAAAAAGGTAATTATCAGCTCAAGCATAATCTATGCAGTCGGTGCACTAATATGTGCTTTTGCTTTTAGCAAATGGTCTTTATTGATCGGAAGAATATTTATTGGGTTAGGCCTTGGTAAGTTGGAAATTACTTAAAAACTACTCGGATCCAAAAATGAATTTGCGATTTTTTGCGCATTTTGTTCAATTTTTTAAAAAATTTTCCAAACTAACCTTATATGGGGTTTTTCTATTAGAAAAATCGCATTGCTGAACCTTGAAAACGTTTCCTTGACACTGAATTGACCAATTTTCGCCTCAATACACATTTCTTCCGTGACCATCTTCTTCCTTGATCAAGGTCCAATCGATTTCTTGTATAGAAAACCTCATATATAAATTTTTTGTGAAAATGAAAAAGCTTTAAAAATTTTAATAAAAGTTGTCTATTTTGATTTGCACCCCCACCCCACCTCCATATGTGGGCCCAGACACAAATGTCGTAGGTATTTATTGCTGATAGTGATATGCTATTTTAGGTCTTTCTTCAATGACTGTACCAATTTATGTTGGTGAAGCATCACCGCTACATATACGTGGTAAATTATTGACATGTTATCAGTTATTTTTGGGAACTGGAATAGTCGCTGGGAATGTTGTAGGCGGAGGTCTTAGTTATGTTAATCCGGTTCAAATTGGATGGAGGTTTGTTTCTTAAAATTAAAAATGTATCAAAAATAATTTGGTTTGATGGGTCAATTGGAAAATTAAACAACTTGCAAAAATTTTGTGAAATTTAAATTTAAGTTGCTTTTTGGAACAACTTAGAAAAATAATGATCAGTAGCGGATAGAAAATAATGATCAGTAGCGGAATAAAAACTTAGGCCAAACATGTAAATTTAATTGTCCAGCAGGACAACGATCCTAAACATGCTTCGAAGCTGATGAGACGCTGGTTCCGCCATCCCAGAGTTAATGTCTGAGTTCTTGTCTGGCCTTCTCAAAGCCCAGATCTCAACCCTATTTATTAATTTATAATTATATAAGTACAATGAATATGACTATAAAAAGCACTTAATGCCATAAGGCAAAGTGAACATGTCAAAAAAATGTATAACAAAGGAGGAAAAAGTTTTAAAATCAATTGAAAAATTATAAAATTTACATCTTTAGTACACTTATGGTTTTAAAATTTTCTAACAGCGAATAAGAGAATTATGTATAATAGTACTAGCTTTTAAATCGTAGAGACGCTTTTTAAAAACGTCAAGGCTATGTTAAAGCCCCCTCCCTTGAGGAGACCTTAAAGCGAAAGTTGACTGTATCTCCGCAGCCAGAAAGAGTTATGGCATGATTTTGGTGCTATTCTATTGCTACGAAATCCAGCTTTCAAGCCCCCCCCCCCTCCAACTCGCTTTAAGCCCCCTCCCTTGAGGAGACCTTAAAGCGAGAGTTGACTGTAGCATGAAGTTTATTTTTGTTCGTAAAAACACATCTTACATATTTGGCCCAAGTTTTTTGACCGATACCCTAAGTAAAAATTTATATGAGATCTTTTAGACTAATGCTTGGTTTTGCTGCAATACCTGCACTCATACAATTTATTAGCTTTTTGTTTCTACCAGAAAGTCCTAGATATTTATACGAACAATCTTCAACATCCGATATATTTATTGTTGAAAACGTAAACTTGTTTACTATCAAAAAAGTATACAAATCCATTTGTTAGGTTTTGAAACGAATTTTCAACAACGATAACGAATGGGTGAAATATGAACTTGAAGAGATTCAAACAGCCAGCGAAAAACGTCAACGAGAAAAGGCTATGCATCACGGTATGTTTCTAATTTTTCCATAGATAAATAATTTTAGGTAATGAATGGATAATATGGAAAATTCTGAAGACACCACATATAAGAACAGCTTTATTTATTGGATGTACATTGCAGATTTTTCAACAATTTGCTGGTGTTAATGCAATCTTGTAAGAGAATTTAAGAGACAGCATTCAAAGTTGTCCTTAAATGGTTCGAGCGAGCTCCAATTTGAATTTATTTATTGAAATTAACGAATGGGGAAATTTTTAAGAGTCATTTCGAGTCAGAATCCTGGCGATAAAAAATTCAAAACCTTGTCCGAAGCTCAAAAACCCGATTTTACGTTGATTTTTGAATTTTCTAACCACTCTAGCATGCTCTGGATAATTTTTTAGGCCAAAATTTTTATCTGGTAGGTCTGGTTTATCTGCCAAATTCAAAAAATCAACGTAAAATCGGGTTTTTGAGCTACGAACTAGGTATTGAATTTTTTGGTTTTTTTTGGTCGAAATTTGACTCGAAATGACTCTTAAAAATTTCTCCATTCGTTAATTTCAATAAATAAATTAAATTAGAGCTCGCTTGAACAGGTTAACACTGATACCAGGGACCTTTTAGTGTTCAAGAAAGCGTCTCTTAAATCTTAGATGGGGTACACCAAACAGGCCAGTCAGCCATAGCCGGCCGGCCTGCCCTCAGACATCTCAATTTTTGTTAGGTTAGGCCAGCCGATCCTAGGACCGACCTTTGTTAGCCGTATTGCCAAAAAAGTAACCAGGATAAGCCGGCCTAGTCCATACGCATCTCTACTTACGGCTTTATTCACAAATAAATGTTTTATGCATAAATTTAGATACTACACGACCAACATTATAAAAGCAGACGGAGTAAAAGATCCTCATACTACTATATGGATTTCTGTTGGCACTGCATGTAAGCTTCGATTTTGCATTAATTATTTTGCAATTTCTAATCTAAATTTTAGTCATGAACTTGATAGGCATCATAGTTCCAATGTTCCTGATCGAAAGATTAGGTCGGAGAAAAATTTTGCTTGGCAGTGTTATAGGAACTTTTATCAGCCTGCTTTTATTGGGTGCTGGATTTTTGGTGATGAATAAAACTTCAGCAGATGTTATTATTCTGTCTTCAAGCAACAGAATGTTTAACAGTACCACTAAAAATTACGATACATGCATGAAATTTAGGTAATAACATCTTAAAAACATCAAAAGCTATACAACACAGTGAATAGTCGGAAACTTTTTATGAGGGGCTTACCCTAGGACACAAAAAATCTTTTCGGCTTTCAGCCGATTTCTGAAAGGCAAGATGCAACAAAAAGTAACTATGGCTTTGTTCCCACTTACAGGGTGGTCCAACAGGTACTACGGTTAACATTTTTAAAGATATCTCAGCTTCCCAATAAGATTTTTCGACGCGATTTTTTTGAAGATTTTTGGTGAAAAAATCATCAAAAATGGCTATTTTCCACAAAAAACGATATTTTATCAAAAAAATTTTTTGCTCAGATCAACTCTCGGAATTTATTTGTATGTGTAAAATTTTTTAGCAACTGTGATTTTTGTGTCACTAATGAAAATTGTGGTTTTTGCTCGGCGAAAGGAAGTAAAGATGGATTTTGCCTCCCAGTGAATAAAAATGACCCAGACAATTACGCTTCCACTGGATATTGCGATAACCAGAAGCAAAATATTACACATACCTGGTCGCAAGGCTATTGCCAAACAAATTATACAATTTGGGTTATTGTTTGTATGTTTATCTATTTATTGTTCTTTGGAGCTGGTAAGAAAGAAAGCATGTGATCAAGTTGAAATTTCAGGCTATGCACCACTTCCTTGGGTGCTAAATTCCGAATTTTATCCCATGTGGGCTAGTGGCACTTGTGTCTCAATTGCTACGTTTTGTCATTGGATTGCCAATTTGGTTATTACTTTAACATTTTTGAGTCTTAATGAGGCTATCACTAAATATGGTAACCATTTTTTCATTTGTTTTCCTCATATCGAGCTCTGAATTTAGGTTCATTTTTCTTATATGCTGGTATAACTTTAATTGCTTTGATCCTATATCTCTTCTTTGTGCCTGAAACAAGCGGTAATAGACTTTGGCATCAATTTTTTTCTCACGTCGCTATGCAGTCATGACGTCGCGACGCCCATCAGCATCACGATGTCATACGGCGGCGTCGCGGTTTCATGATGGCATCGCAGTGTCGTGACAGCATTGAGACGTCACGATGACGTCATGATGTCATCGTGACGCCACAATGGTGTCGCGACGTCATAACAGCGTCGCGATGACATGATGTCATCGCGACGTTATAACAGTGTCGCGGCGTCATAGCGGCATCGCGACGTCATGACGGTATCGTGAAATCATGACAGCGTCACGACGGCATCTTGACGTGAGAAAAAAATATGTGTGAGAAAAAAATTGTGTGAGAAAAAATGGGATCCTTAGATTTTCTTTATTATTATAAGCTAGAAAATTATTTAGGACTCGAAATTGAAGAAGTCGAAAAGCTATTTATGAGCAAATCAAAACAAAAAAGGCTCGCTGAGGAAAGTTCATTGGCTCGTCATTATACTATAAAAATTCCACTAAGTACAAAACTTGAAAAAATTTAAAGAAAAGTGAAACACTTATTTATATATAGGCATAATATATTTTGATAAATCAAATTTTTATTGTAAATAGAAAATATAAATAAAAAGTTATATGTTTAAATGTGGGACGCCATCAAATAAAAATTTGGTACTAGTGAGCATTAGGTATCACACTTAACGATAATTTTTTCAAAAAAAATTTTTTACTTTTTTTGTTGGAAATGACCTCTCTAGGGAGTAACTTTATACGGGAAAATGATTGCGCACATTCTGAACCTTGAAAATGCTTCCCTGATCCTGATTCAGGATATTGTATTGAAGCGAAAATGGTCAAAATTCGAACTCTTTCCATTTCGCTTCAATATCCTGAATCGGGGTCAGGGAAGAATTTTCAAAGTCCGGTAATGTGCGCAATCGATTTCTCGCATAAATTTACCCCTAGGCAGATCATTTCCAAAGAAAAAAAGTTAAAATTTTTTTGAAAAAATTCACACTAAGTGCACCTAATGTTTACTAGTACCAAAAATTTGAACATCCCAGACCAGAATTTCGTTTCAATACACAGACTCTTGACGAAGAATTCTATTTTTGCATCGATTTTTTAAATTTTTCATAAAATTAACGTTGTAGCAATTTTTTATAACTCTATGAGACGAATAAAACGATACCAAAATTGAACAATGTTTTGGGCTATTGAAACGAAAATATGAATCAGGGTTTTCGTTTCAATAACCCACATATAATTTTCAACAATTTTTGTGTCATTTTATTCGTCTCATAGAGTTATAAAAAATTGCTACAATGTTCATTTTATGAAATTTTAAAAAATCAATGGGAAAATAGAATTTTTCGTCAAAGTCTGTGCATTGAAACGAAATCCTCTTCTGGCGGAGATTCAATTGTTTAATTGATGGTGTCCCACCTTTAAGCCATTTTAGCCAGCCGTACAAACTAGCCCCTGATCTTTACTCCACAACATTTTATTTACAAACGTTCCGCCGTATGTCCATTTGCTTTTATCGCCGACTTGGTCGGCAGTTGTATTGGGGATTAAAGCAGCAGCAGTTTCGTTTTTGTTATAAATTCCCCAGTTTACATAAGAGAGTAGATTTTTGTCTAAAAAAGATATTTAAAAAATGCAAGTTATAGTCCTTTCACGAGAGTGCTCGAAGAAAGTTGGAAAAAAAGTTTTTCCGTGGTGCAGTGGATAAGGAAGCCGACCATCCGATCTGGCAAGTTAAGTAACGTTGGGCCAACTGGCTTGATCTCACAAGGTGAGATTTTCCAAAAAATGGAGCAAAACATTTTGCACCAAAGTTTATAGTAAAATTTTTTTGAAGATCAAAAAATTTACCCTAGCGGGATCGAACCTCAACGTTGCTTAACTTGCCAGAACGGACGAGCAGCTTCCCTATCTACTGCACCATAGAGCGCCAACATTTTTCGCACACTCTCGTGAAAAGGACTATAATTGTCAGCATACCACAGAAATTCCACCAAGTTTCTGAAGAAGTTTCATTTACTGGGCCATTTCCAGAAGACGGGACAACACCATATTCGGTAACAAAAATTGGCAAGCCCATGTTTATAGCAGCCGTGACTTTGTCTCTAAAGGGTTGGCCATGGCTTCCTAAATAGTGTGGATAAAAAGTTTGGAGCTACTACGCAATAGGGGGGGGGCATCCAAATTTTTTTTCTGAAAAGACCCCTCTAGGGATAAAAACATGCGGGGAATCCAAATTGAGTTCCTTATGATCTCGGGAATTCAATGAGGTATCGCTCGTCCCAAACGGACGGTAAATTTTGAATTTTTTAACGTCAGATATTTTCGTTTCAATAAACAGACTTTATTGATTCAGGCAAAATTAGCAATCATTTCAAGTTTCTGTATATTCTGCAAACTTTAAACTCCTATATCTCGATGAGGAAGGCCTATGGGGACGTAATTCCAAAAATTTTATAATCAAGTCGCGTATGAGGGATCGTTTGAACCCGGTTTCGGCAAAATCTGAAGATGACAAGTTGAGTCTGTTCCTTGTAAGCTAAACGAAAGTAAACAAAGTTAAACCTGCATAAAAATGGAAAGTATACGCAATATTCGTCCCATTAATCGGATCCTTTGCCGCTACGTCCACATCCGAAGACCAATTCGGCGTGCCCGCAACAATCACATTATCTGGATCATTTGCTCTTATGGCATTGATGACTTTTATGTGATAGGCTTTGATGTCTGCCCAAGTGGCATTTACAGGCTCGTTGAAAGTTTCATAAATGAGATGAGGGTAACCGCCATAAGTTTTAGAAATGTTGGTGAAGAATTGGAGTGAAGCGTTTTCATGGTCGGGATATTGGGCGTGTTCATCATGCCAGTCGACAATGACGTAAAGCCCGTTTTGGATAGCAGCCTCGACGACTGTTTTTACTTTCTATAAACTTGAAAATAGTTTCGTTTGTAAACTAAAAAATATACCGCGTATTCCGTTTCTGGATTTTGTAAATATCCTCCGAAATCGACACCCATTGCTGCCCTAACAATATTTGCATTCCAATAACACTTTAGCTGAGCAACAGTGACATTTTTGTAAAATTCAGATCCGTAATTCAATGACCAGGGGTTTGTATATTGACTCCAAAACAAGGACATTCCACGGAGTTGAACTGGAGTCCCGTCCTGTTTTGTTA